>JAEIFU010002592.1:0-41214 GCA_018904235.1 Lordiphosa stackelbergi
TTATTATAATATGTTTATTTAAATTATTACATTTGAATTAAAAATATTCATTAATAATATTTTTCCTATATATTATAGCCCCCCTCAGTAAATCTAGCCAGATTCTTCCATCCCATTTCTCCATTTAACGCCATGACTACCTCTTCTGTTGTAAGTGTGCCATTCTGAAACCAACTCAGACGAAATTCTTTTAAAACCAGACATCTCCCCACAAAATGCTGCATGCCTTCCAACTCCTTGCTGTTACATACGAGGGTGCCACAGAAATCTCTAGAGATTTTGCCGACGGTTGGTTTTTAAATCTCGCAAAAAAACCGTCGGTGCCACAGAACTTCGAGAGATTTCATTTTCTTATTAGAAAATCTAGTTAGAGCACCAGTTGTTCCAGTTGAAGTTACATCTCTAAAAACAGGGCTGAATCTCTCCCAAAAAATTTTACTTGTCTTAGTTATGGGTTTATTTGATGTATAAATGAAATTTTTTGATTGTGTAATATGTTTTATGATGCTTTTTAATTTATATTTAAAATTTAAGTCATATTTTTCATAGATAAGTAAAAAAAATTTTAAATTTGTTGGCGCCAAACATGAGGGAGAACTTGCAGCCCTTAATCCGCTGCCTATCAAGTAGATGGCGCCACCACCGCCCTTAGAATGGAGGTGTGGCATCCCCGATGAGTTCCCTCACGCGATAGCTGCAGCCACCTATCGATATTCATCGCACGCCTTCGAGATGAAGTTTGTTCCATCGCTGACGACGAGTCTCTCCCGCGAATTCTGTCAGCGTCGCATCGATGATATTCAGTTTGTTGTATTTAGCAAGTAATATTATTATTTAATAAATTTAGGTAAAAGAAACTAAATAGTTAGTAGAAAAGAGGTGTGCCAAATCTCCCAACAAATGATAGGAGGTTTGAAACCAACCAAAAGAAATTTCCGTGGCACCTAAAAATTGGAATTCGGTTGGAATTTGGTTGGAAGAGGTTTCTGTGGCACCCCCGATAGTGAGCATATGCCACCGTTCACAGTCCTTCTTGGGCAGCCGTTTAACCATAGCAGATCCCCTTTCGCCTTCATTATCCAGGTTATGTCCGTTTGTCGGAACAGCTCGTTGCAGTATGAAGGTCCTACCTCATGGCTTAAATCTTTATATATTATCACTGCGCTTTTTATGGCCTTGACTAAATGTTGGCTTCGCTCTCCTTCTTTAAGTGCAGTGAGAAGCTGTATATTGCCTTCAATCCACTCAGCGTGCAATGCGTTGCTCACCAGAGTTACCCCATTTCGCTCACATATGTCTTGAAGCTTCGAAAACCATCCCAAATTAGTACTTATCACACATAGCTCATAAACTTTCATATTTTTGTTTAGTGGCTTCCTATAAATCCGCCGTAGAGTGCCAAAAATCAAACTCTTCTGCTTTTCCGCCATATCTTGGAATGAGCTGATGGAGCTAAACCAATGATACAGTTTTTAGTTCAGTGCAATCCATATTAACATAATCGGATAAAAATAGACCTGCACCAAAAACACTGTTGGGCTGTGCTTTCAGTCCTCATACCGGGAACATTAGCTTAAAAAGAGCAGAAACGTTACCTAAAACAACCCGGTACCTTATGCATCTACCGTGTTAAATGACACTCCAGCACATTCAGCCGCTGTTCACTTTTGCAGATTCTCATCTAGAGGGATACTTACCCAGCGGCGCAAATTGCCATTACAAAATGGGTTACTCCTACTTATTACCAGTATGAGGAAATAATTTCCCCATTACAATCTGAATTACTTTGCCTGGCCGCTTTGTAAACGGGGTTGTGTTCAGAGTAAATATGCAGAATACGACTGTCGAAATGTAATTGCATTACAATCGCTGATTTTTGTTAGAGAGATTGTTATCGAAAACAAACAGACTGCGAACATTCTGCATTACAATTTTAACCAGTAAGATCGTTGCAGTCGAGGAGTTCGTGGTTGTACGATATAGCGAGCCAGGCCATCGAAGGAAGTTGTTGAGGCGGCAGCAAGGAGTACTGCCTACTTTTAATTTGTATAAAAAATGCGCGTTTAACTCGGCAGGGTGGCAGCATATACTACTTGCTCTCGATACCATAGGTGTCCCATCATACCTAGGAGCCATCATAGAGAACCACATTTCAGCAACAGGGTACTCATCTATGAGACCGACCAGGGCGAAAAAAACAAAGCAGCATTCTGCAGAGGTGTTCCACAAGGATCTGTAATAGGTCCCATGCTCGGAACATCATGTACGATGGGTATATTAGCCTGCGCTTACAACTGCCGACAGGTGCTACATCGATTGGATTCGCCGACGACATCGCCATATAGTGACTGTGGCAGCACATTGGGAGAAGGGAACGAAATTGCAAAATCTAGCGATCACAATGGTAAAACAGGGTTTTGGAACGGATGGACCTGACTTCGAATACACAATACGTTATCGGAGTATGGTGTTAATTAGCAGCCTTTAGTGTTGTCGATACATGCCACGATAAGTGGTGGCAGCCGCCATCACCTCAGCCATATCTATCTCCTGAGGATTTCAGGCGGGCGTAATTATGGGTACCTGCTTTTATTGCTTAGGTCCCATTCAATGTGAGTCGGGCTTATTTGACATGATAATTTTGTTCCAAAATTGCTCGTCATCTTCGGCCATTTCGATGCCTTTGGGCTCCATTCCAATCGACCAGGCTTGTCCGCAGGCAACAATCTTTGCGTCAATTGAATTTTTGTACGGGAAGAAATGCAAACTGTTCAGAATAATCCGTTAAAGTGGACCGAGCCATGCCCAACTGGTTGAGAACGGCGTTTTGGGATGTTTTTTGGGGACCTCTCAACACTGGCTCGTACGGCAGCGATATTCTCGGCCGATCGCCTTGGTCGACTTTTATTTGGCCTCTTCGATTAGAAAGAGCCTCACCAGTCGAAAATTTTTTGTATAAACGCTTATCGGTGTTTTAGAAGGCGCACTTTTACATTTAAATTTTAAAAGTTATCGTTGAGTGTTTGAATTGACTTGTTCTGCTGAATGTAAATGTAACTATTTTCATGCTCGCGTGGCGTGTATTGTTCCATGGTAAAATCGTTTGACCGATTTTTCAAACGCGGTATGTCATTAAGCCATCTGACATCTCTGTCAAAAGTTATGGCGTTGCCAGATGGGACCGTCGAATATGGGCAACCCTGTACCTAGGGGTTACGATCGACCACAGGTTAAACTTTAGGGAGCACTTGGCGTATCCTAGTAAAAAAGCAGGTCTAACGGCGACGACCTTAGCCAGAGTCATGGCCAATATAGGAGGCCCTAAACAGTCTAGGCGGAAACTACTCGTGGGCGTTATTAGCTTAACACTGCTATACGCGGCCCCTATCTGGGCACAGGCCACGCGATATGACTCATACGTACGAGGGGCAAACGTAGCGCACCGGCTCTGCGCTCTTAGAACTATATGTGCGTTCAGAACGGTGTCAAACGATGCCGCATTGGTGGTAGCGGGACTGCTCCCATGTGACCATAAGGCACAAGAGGCGGAAAAAATCTACAAAGGAGCGTCAGATGGCACAACACTGGCTGAGCATAAAGCGGACCTGTGTATGGAGACTCTACGAAGATAGCAAACTAGGTGGCAACGGTCTATCAAAGGACGGTTGACGTACAGCTTAATCCCTAATTTGGGCCCTTGGCTAGACAGAAGACACGGATAGGTTACATACTATTTGACGCAACTTTTGACGGGACACGGTTGTTTGCAATCATACCTCTATAGGATCAAACACGCTGACGACCCTTATTGCCCGGAATATTTGAACTTGTCCCATAATTTGGAATACTTTAATTTCTTTTCACTTAAAACCTTGAATATTCATTGTATTTTGTAAACTCTTACTTTCACCCATCGAATCGATTATTTGAAGTACAAGAATCACCCTAATGTTCTCTCTTTTGCTATTGCTAACTGTAATTGGTCTATCTTCCTTTATATTTGATACTAGCTAGCTGCGCCTAGCATACACATTGAAATATTAAAACACGAGTTACAAGAAAACCATAGATCAGAACGGTTGTGCCTCATTGCGTTGGGAAGAATATTTTCTAGCGTGGTTTCGTCAAGCTTCACCCCCACCACTTTGATCTCATGCGGGATAGGAAAACGCTCCTGACCCTACATTTTGGCGCCCAACCTGTGGCAGTGAAGTTTAAATAACGCGCAATCGTTTTGAAAAGCTGTTCGTTGATAGCTTTATCTGGAGAAAATTTGGATTTTTGGATCAAGGACTGATCGTTTATTGCCAGCATTGCAATCGCCCTGTGCCCCCTCGTTGACACATCGGCAATCCAGCATTGCAATCATATCGCCCTGCGACCCCTCGCTGTCGCATCGCCGAGCTAAAATTTTGGTTATTGGAATTGCAATCGCCTTGTGTCCCCTCGCTGACGCATCGCCGAATAAGCATTGCCTTAAATCGCCCTGCGACCCCCCGCTGTCGCATTGCAGAGCTTCTTCAAACCCACATCTACCATAGTGCTTCACCCCGCGGCCCCCCGCTGTCGTGCAGGTGAAGTTCTTCCAAATTTGGCCTACGTGACTTTTCACTGCTCACCCCGCCAACCTCTCGTCATCGCTTGGTCGAATTTCGCAGTCCGTCTTACCAACGTCTTCGTTTGATCTCCTTGTGTTCTTACACCTACACACACACACTCATATACCTCGTCTCTTTGCCTTTGCATATCGATACTTATCGATATATTGATCGACTTACTGAACACGCTGCAACACATTTACGAAAAAGAAGAAAAATTGCAATAAAGTTTGGTTATTTGGATATGAAAATGTCGCTGGACAAATTGAAACAACAAAGAACAAGCATTCGACGGAATATTACTCGCATTCGCAACATCGTGGATCCTGAACAGGACGCAGACCCTCAATCAGCAGACGAATTGCAGTGCAGGCTTGGAATCTTGGAAGCCTACTTCAAGCAGTTAATGACTGTCCAATCCAGTATAGAGGTTCTGGATCCGGATGACTTAACTCGCGGAGAAATTGAGGATTCATACATTGGCACCAAGTTGATCATCAAGAGACAGCTTGGAGAAGCAACTCAACATTACAACTCAGGCGACACGGATGACAAAAGTGATTTGCTTGTGCCACCGCCACCAGTCACATCAATGAAATTACCTCGAATTGCGCTTCCTACGTTCGATGGCAGGTATGCAGAGTATAAAAATTTTATCACTCTTTTCAGGCAAGTAATCGGCCATCAAACGTGTCTGTCACCAATTGAAAAATTCAACCAGTTGATCAACTGCTTGAAGGGAGCTGCCTTAGAAACAGTTAAGGCTTTTCAAGTGACAGCAGAGAATTATCCAAAGGCTCTTCAACGTCTAAAGGAACGCTATGACAATCCAACTCTGGTATTTTTGGATAATATCAATTCATTGTTCCAGTTGCCCAGTGTCGGCAAGCCCAATAGTCAACAACTTCGGAGCCTCATAGATAACGCATCGGCGCTGTTTGACTCTCTAAAATCTCTTGGGGACGATTCGCAAATTGCCCAGGCCATGCTGATATTTGTTGTTATGGAGAAGGTTGATCAAGGGACCAAACGCAAGTGGAACGAATCCTTGAATTTTGCTGCTTTGCCAACATGGGATTTATGTGTACAGGTAGTGGAGAGACATTGCCAATTCTTGGAGTCATTTGGGCAAACGGATGCCCAAGCAAATCGTGTGCCAGCTACTGGTAAACCACGGAACCAGCCAGCTCCACGGCAGGGGCTCTCATTCAATTGTACAACTCAAGTTTGTGTGCTTTGCTCCAGTTCGGACCACCGAATGGTTCGTTGTGCTCAGCTAAAGGACATGTCAGTAGAGCAACGCTACGAGGCTGCAAAGCGCCATTCAGTATGTCTAAATTGCTTTGGAAATGGTCATCAAGCTTCAAAGTGTCCATCTACCCAAAAATGTCGCGTGTGTGCTCGCCCGCACCACACTTTGTTACACCGAGACAATGCTCAACCAAGGTCAGCATCTGTTCTACCCGTTCCCTCAGCTGTACAGTCTCAATCGTATGTGGCAGCTCCATCTAAAGACGCTGTTGCACATACTCACATAAACAAACCCTCAGAGCATGTGATTTTGGCCACTGCCATAGTTTTGGTTCGCGACGCATCTGGAGGCTATAGAATTGGTCGAGCCTTGCTGGATTCGTGCTCTCAAGTAAACTTCATCTCTGAAGAATTCGCCCAGGCCCTACGTTTACAAAGACAAAAACGTAATATGAAGATTTGCAGCATTGGTGACTCCCACAGTCACATCAAGTTCGGAGCATCTACCACGATTAGATCCCGTTTGGAAAATTGTGAATTCTCACTCGATTTTTGTGTAACGTCACATATTGCATACCAGCCCGACACTGATATAGATACGTCATCATGGAATTTGCCTCAAAATGCACCACTTGCTGATGAGCAATTTTACAAAACTCGTCGAATTGATTTGCTCATTGGAACTGAAACCTTTTTTGAAATTCTTTCAGTTGGTCAAATAAAATTGGGTCCAGGTCTGCCCACGCTGCAGAAAACGCTACTGGGATGGATTGTCTCTGGCCGATACGAGAGCACCAACCGCACTATGTCACACACCTATGTCCTGTCCTTGGAGGAGAACATAAACAAAAACATGGAAAAACTATGGCGTATAGAAGATGTCGGTGTGCCAGTAGAAAAACTCACACCGGAGCAACGACAGTGCGAGCAGGTATTTACTCACACCGTTAAACAACAACCAGATGGCCGAGTCGTAGTTCGACTACCCTTCAAAGATGATCCAAGCTATCTTGGCTGTTCCTTTGAGACGGCTAAAAGAAGATTTCTAGCCTTGGAGAGACGATTGAATCGCACACCAGAAGTCAAGGCAACCTATGTGGAATTTATGAAAGAGTTTGAGCAGCTCAATCACATGAGCTTGGTGGTCACACCAAAACTGGAGGAACCACATTATTATATTCCTCACCACTGTGTATTTAAGATGAACAGCACATCAACCAGACTCAGGGTAGTGTTTGATGCTTCGAGTCAAACTTCATCCCAAAGATCACTTAATGACGTATTGATGGTGGGTCCAACGATTCAGACAGAATTGTATATGCTGCTGATTCGATTCCGGATGCATAGATATGCAATTACCGCTGATGTTGTCAAAATGTTCAGGCAAGTACTGGTTGACCCACGTGATCGTAAATTTCAATATGTTCTTTGGAGAAATTCACCAGATGAGGAGCTACTCACCTATGAGCTGAACACAGTTACCTATGGAACTGCATCTGCCCCATTTTTGGCTGTACGTGCCATGATGTACTTGGCTGATCTACATTCAAACAGCAGCAAGCTTGGAGCCGAAGCCATCAAGCTATCTTTTTATGTGGATGACTTCCTTTGTGGACACGATTCTGTAGACGGTCTTCGGCAACTTAAGGATGAAGTCACCAAGATTCTTCAAGAAGGGAAGTTCGAGCTGGCAAAATGGCACTCGAACCATCCAGAATTTGTCGATGACAATACTGTAAAGGATTTAAATCTGGAGGATACAGCCGTCACAAGCACGCTGGGACTAGCCTGGAACCAGCAACAAGATGCGTTTCTGTTCGCATTTCAACCCAAGAAGACATTTGGTTCTGTCACAAAGCGCACCATTTTATCGCTGGCATCATCTTTATTTGACCCATTGGGATTGGTATCACCTGTGGTCATAGTTGCAAAAATAATTTTGCAAGAGCTATGGCTGTTGAAGCTGGAGTGGGATGAGGCTATCCCACAGCACATGCACCAAGCTTGGATATGCTTTTTGGAATCCTTATCATCACTGGAGTCTTTGAAAATACCACGTTATTGCTTGCAGCCAAACCCCCAAGAACTCCAACTACATGGATTTTGCGACGCATCCATTCGCGCTTACGGATGTTGTGTATACGCGCGTACGGTGGATGGCGATGGCATGATTAAGACATTGCTGATTACTTCAAAGTCCAGAGTGGCACCGACACGAAAGCTTTCTGTCCCTAAGTTGGAATTGGCCGCTGCTCATCTGTTGGCACTACTTTTTGCCAAAATCAGAGAAGTTTTCCCAAGCGAATTGGAAACTTTTCTTTGGAGCGATTCGCAGACTGTGCTGCATTGGATCCAGCAACATTCGGCAACCCTGTCCACATATGTTGGGAACCGAGTTTCCGATATACAAGAAAACACGACCAATTGTATATGGAGGTATGTGCCAACACGCTTCAATCCTGCCGATTTGGTATCCAGAGGATGTACGCCCTCGGAACTGCAGGATTCTAATTGGTTTCAGGGGCCGGCGTTCCTCGCAAAGAGTCCTAACCATTGGCCAGCTGACACTCGGCATGAAGTTGATCTCGAGATAGTGAACCTCGAGAAACGCAAGTCAGCCTTCAAGATTTCAGTGGATCGCAGTATTCTATTGGAATTCCTTCAAGATGTTAGTTCACATTCTCGCTGTTTGCGTATTGTTGGATGGATGCTACGATTTGCATGGCGTTCTACCAGAAAAGTCACATCGTTTGATACCCCATCACCTGGTCCACAAGAACTGCAACGTGCTCTCCATTGCATAGTTTGGAACATACAGCAGCAGAACTTTTCTGAAGAAATATGTGCTCTTCGAAAGGGCCAACAAGTAAGCAGTCATCTCAAGTTTCTTAACCCGTTTTTGCAGTCCACAGACGGATACATGTTGATGAAAGTTGGAGGCCGGCTTGAACTAGCAGACGTTCCTGAGGCAGTCAAACACCCGATACTGCTTCCCAGCAAAGATGATTTTGTTCGAAAATATGTGCAGTTTCTTCATCGACAAAATTATCACGCAGGACCAAAGGCACTGGTTGGACTCATACGTCAAAAATTTTGGATTGTCAATGCCCGTGACTTGACCCGCAGCATAGTCAAGGCCTGTGTTCACTGCGTGCGTTACAAGCCAAAGCTGCAACATCAGGTAATGGGACAGCTCCCAGTGGAAAGGCTGTCTCCATCTCGCCCATTCGCACGATGTGGAGTGGATTTTTGCGGACCTGTCAGCACATATCTTCGGATTCGAGGCAAGGGCCCAATGAAAAGCTACATTGCCATATTTGTATGCTTTGCGTCGAAGGCAGTACATATCGAGGTGGTCTCGGATCTATCGACAGATGCATTTCTCGCCGCCCTTAAGCGTATGATTGCCCGACGTGGACTTCCTTCAGATATCTTTTGCGACAACGCAACTAACTTTGTTGGCGCTAGCAACCAGTTAAAGGATCTTCAAAGTTTCTTATTCAAGCAAGAAACTCAACGATCAATTGTAAATTTTTGCACTAATGAATTTATAAACTTTCGTTTCATCCCTCCCAGGGCACCACATTTTGGAGGCTTGTGGGAGGCGGCAGTCAAGAGTGCCAAAGGATTGATGGCTCGCAGCCTAATGAACGCTCGTCTTACCTTCGAAGAACTAACCACAGTCACTGCCGAGGTGGAGGCAGTCCTAAATTCACGTCCATTGTCCCCACTCTCGCCAGACCCAAATGATTTGGGAGTATTGACACCTGGTCACTTTCTGACTGGGGCCCCTCTACGTGCTCTGCCGGAGTATCCAGTTGCAGATGAAAGGCTGGACCACTTGGAGCGCTGGAGACGTGTCACCGGCCTAAAACAACATTTTTGGCAACTGTGGCTCAAGGATTATGTGAGCGAGCTGCAGGCTCGTTCAAAGTGGACAAAAGCATCTGCCAGTATCTCCGTTGGCGATTTGGTTCTCGTTCATGAGGACAATTTGCCTCCACAGAAGTGGATCATGGGCCGAATTATAGCGACAATTCCTGGCAAGGATCAGCGAGTTCGAGTAGCAGATGTTCGAACAATCAAGGGCGTCATCAGGCGACCTATTCATAAATTGGCATTGCTTCCAGTTTCTTGAAAGCCCCATGAGCTTTCAACGGGGCCGGGATGTTGGGCCAAACTTGTCCCATAATTTGGAATACTTTAATTTCTTTTCACTTAAAACCTTGAATATTCATTGTATTTTGTAAACTCTTACTTTCACCCATCGAATCGATTATTTGAAGTACAAGAATCACCCTAATGTTCTCTCTTTTGCTATTGCTAACTGTAATTGGTCTATCTTCCTTTATATTTGATACTAGCTAGCTGCGCCTAGCATACACATTGAAATATTAAAACACGAGTTACAAGAAAACCATAGATCAGAACGGTTGTGCCTCATTGCGTTGGGAAGAATATTTTCTAGCGTGGTTTCGTCAAGCTTCACCCCCACCACTTTGATCTCATGCGGGATAGGAAAACGCTCTGCCTACAATTTAAATTTTTTTTATAATTTTTTTTATTTTTTAATTATATAGTTATATTAAATTTTTTAAATTGGGGTTAATATTTATTTATTAGGGATTTTTAATTGAAAATATTTAATTTGTTTAACTTATTTTATTATATTTATAAAAAATATGGGTAATTAAATATTTTTATTTTTTTTTTTTTGTTATAATTGGGGATAATTAGTTGAGGGGGTTTTTTTTGGCAAATATAACTCTTATTTGTCCCATACATGCCAAACCTCTATCTCTTACCATATTTGAGATCTGTTTGTTCATACGGACGGACAGACGGACGGACGGACAGACAGACGGACAGTTCGGCTCTGGCATACATCCTTAATACCCTAATATAGGAGGTTGGGGGCCCCCCCCGTAAACGGGCTGACCATGCCCAAAACAATGTTATTGGGCTTTGTGTAGTTCTTCAAATGCCATTACAACCGTTCGACGGTCTTGGCCTCTGCAAGTAATGCTCTCCAGTCGCTTCTGTTCCGTGCGAGCTGGCACCAGTTGGTCACACCAAGCTTGGAAATATCTTTCCGCACCTGGTCATCCCATCTTAGTCGAGGTCTCCCCTGCTTGCCTCTTCCGATGAGTGCCTTCCGTCGATCACAACGTGATCAATCTGATTTCGTGTTCGTTGATGTTCGCATATGCTACTCGCATATGCTATGCTACTCAGCAAAAACGAACGGGCGGTAAGCAGGGCGTTTCCAGAGATTGAGAAGCAGTCTGAACTAATGGGTTAAGCTGTAATGAGGGCAAGACGAAATAACTGGTATCCTCGGACAGAAAGTCCTTGCGTCTTTTACAATGGGAGTACAACTTTAAAGTTGTAGAGGACTTTGCCTACCTCGGAACGATGATAACCGGCGACAACAACATCAGCCTGGAAATCCGAAGAAGGATCACTCTGCAAACCGATGCTACTACGGGCTCAGTAGGGAGTTCAAGAGCAGAGGCCTCAAGCGAAGAACAAAATTAGCCCTACACAAGTCGCTTATCATCCCAGTCCTGCAATACGGCGCAGAAGCATGGGCAATATCATCAGCGGATGAGGCGGCGATTGGCGTTTTCAAGCGAAAGATTCTTCGCAGGATTTTGGACCTTTGAAAGTTGGCGAGGATTTTCGCATCCGAAAGAATGACGAACTGTATGAGCTCTATGGGGATACTAGTCTGGTCAAGCGCATAAAGCAACAGCGGCTGCGCTGGCTGGGACATGTTACCCGTATGGATGAACAAGCTCCAGCAAAAATGGTAAACAAGAGGAATGCGAAAGAACTGGGACAAGGCAAGGTGGGACGACCATCTCTAAGGTGGGACGACCAGGTGCGGAAAGACATTTCCAAGCTTGGCGTGAAAAACTGGTGCCAGCTCGCACGGAGCAGAAGCGACTGGCGGACATTGGTTGCAGCGGCCGAGACCGTCGAACGGTTGTGATGCAAGCTTCGGGCGAATCAAGAAGAAAAAGAAGATGCGAGTAGCATTAGATCTGTATAAATAAAGGCGCCCGTTCTGTTGGCATGTGGGCACCGGCGCAGTATATATTCCATCAGTAGATTGAAGAAGTCACACGATAAGGTATCGCCCTGCCTTAAAACCTCTTTTGGTATCAAATGGTTTGGAAAGGTTCTTTCCTATTTTGACGGAGCTTTGTGTACTTCTCAACGTCATCATGCAAAGACGAACGTACTTTACTGGTATACCCAAGGTAGACAGGGCTTCAGAACCTTGACCTTATCGGCGTGTCGAAGGCTGATTTATAATCAACAAAAAGATGGGATGTGTCTCTCTCGTAGGTCTCTCTCGTAGGTCTTCTCCAGGTCTAAAGGTCTCGAAGAGAACCATTTTTTTGGGATAAATTCATTGAGAACTTTAAACGTGTTTTTCTCAAAATGAATTTTTTGAGTTATGCCAGTATTAAAGTAAGTGAGCGTAAAGTCCAAATTTTTTTTTTTAAAGCTTAGTACTCAGACAAACTAAATCGTCTGCTAGCGGAATTGACAACTTATTCCGATGGGTGGGCCAGCGTACGGTGCAGTGTGACTGTTCAACGCCAAAATACCATCCTTCATCAAAATACCACCAACTGTGAAACGGCCACACTGCGCTGATTTGCTTGCATTTGATTTTAATTAATTGTTTTTGCAAATATTTAGGAATTTTTGGTGGATATATGGAATGTAGAAGTCATGGGCGGTAGAAAATCTTACAGTTGGTTTCAAATTATGCCAATCGATGATTTTTGTCGAGCTTTTGCTGCTGACATTCCGACGGGTGGGTGTCGGAAAAATTACAAACAATTTTTTCTGCTACCACCCCATCGGAATTGAATCAGCTGTTTGTGCCTGTCAAGTTAGCGGCGCTACGAGCTTTCCGATGGGTATGAACGGAAATTTTAGTTTGTCTGAGTTCGACCGAATTAATAAAATGTCGTAATTTAAATTTTATGAAAGCTTTCCGACACCCATTTATTTATGTGAAGTTGACAACAAGCTAAAGCGATTTATTTTTGTAGTATTGCGTAATTTTTATCAAGGACGGAAATTGGTGAATTTACCAAAATTGATATTGACAATATTTTTTGGGTTCATCTCTCTTACCATCTCTGAGATCTGTGCGTACGTACAGAGGGACATTTCTATATTGATTCGACTGTTGATGCTGATCACTTTATGGGGACGGAAATGCTGCCTTCTCCATTTATTTGCAGCAGAAATGATAAGGTTCGGACTGAGAAGCGGGAAGTTAACCTTTTGAGAAATGCAATGTGGACTAACAAGTGTCCATTTCAATTTACCCAGGCCCTGGCTCAACTATTCAGACACAAATCAAGTCAATTTGCCTTGCCACCTTTGTGGGTCCAGATGGGTTAGAAACTCTGGCAGCTGCAGCTGCAGCTACCTTTGTTAATTAAACAATCTCAGGAAAATGAAACAAGTCAAACGAGTAATTACAAAATGACAGTTCGCCAAAGAAACAAACGGATGAGAATGACAGCCTGTTCAGGCCAAGAATTTTCCATTAATTGCATGCAGTTACGTTGCCAAGTTACGCTGCAAGCGGATTACAACAGCATCGAAGCGTTGCACACTCAGTGTACAAATGACTTATGAAATACCGCTTTGTTCTCAGCAGCACTGGATCCAACCCAATTTCAGTAGAGTCAAATACAAGCTACAAGATTAACAAGAATTACCCAGCATTTTTGCCTCCCTTAAGAAAGTGTGTTCTTTAAAAGCATTTAGTTTTGACTCGAGCAAACAGTGCGTATGCGCAATGTTTGTGTATTCATCTTGTGTGTGCTTAATATGCAATAGCCTAGCCTTTACTTTTTACAAGGAAATCCTTTTACACCCATAGAGATTCGCAATTATGGTTGATGTTGCTGTTGTTGTTGTTGTTTGTGTGGCTGCTGCTGCTGCCTCATTATGTCAGCAAATGATTTAAATGCGCTGCGGCTGCAATTAAGATTAAATATTTATGCCAAACAACCCAGCAACAAGAGTAAACACAACGCAAACTTTGTATCTTATTGAGAAGTATTTTGAATTTCGTATTGAAAGTCAAAGAGAGTAAAAAGTTGGTGGAAAATTACTGACAATTTGCATAAGGGAAATTAGAAAGTTGAGGCAATTGTGAGTTTTAATCACCTAAGTGTGTTGAAAACTATGAGACCATCTATCTGTTACATTTTACGCTCAATATACCCTTCAACCGTATAAGTAATGCGCATAAAATTGTAGAAAAAATTAAACGAACTATGCAGAAATAACCCGAAGGGAAGTTGTAACTCTAAATGCCAATTATGAATTTATTAATTAACTTTTATTTAAATAAATTCATTGAAAACAACGTGGAATGGCCAAGCAGCAAATTCCGAATGTCAAATTGTCCTATAAAAAGCCAACCCACTCAAAAACTCAATGAGAATTACAATCTAAAATCCATGGATTAATAAAAATACGTAAATGTTGGCACAATAATCCAGTTCTTTTGTTTCCACAATTTCAGCCAAAAAGTAGGCTACATAAAATGTTAAACTGCAAGCAGAAACAAAATGCCAATGAAATCAAATATGCAATAGCAATTGAAGAAAATACATAAAGTTCCCACTACTTATGAAATATAAATGTAATTCTGCGAAATATTGCAGTTTCATGCCGAGGTTTCCCCACAAGATATTTCTAAAGAAAGTGGGTAGAAAGGTAGGCCGTAATGTGATGAAATAATTCCAGAATGCGAGGAATTCCTGGCAAGAATTAGAAAGTCTTTAGCATAGCCTAGCAATTAACAGATTGAATGACTCTTCTGTGGAAAATAGATAGTTGCAAAGTATCAAAGGAATTTTCTAAGAGAGCCCAGAGGGTTAATAAACGGGAATTCGCTTATAAATCTAAATATCTTTGTTTATTATTGTATGCAGCAGGGACCGTAAATAACACAGAGACCTTTTGGTAGTATCCCGAGCATCTTAAACAAATTCCAGCTTGCCTACTCATACCGATTACGAGTTGGTACTTCAAAGCCATATTTTAGTTTCCGTTTCTAAGATATTCGCAAAAAACTAAATTTCCGATTTTTTGCCGTTCTAAAATGTTTGTAGGCCACACTAATCCTTAATTGCTGATTTTATGAAGCCTCTGGGAGAGTACACATATCAATGCAACTGTTGTCGAAATTGGCCTCCAAAAACAAATTTTACTTGATTTATAGCAATTTTGTCCAAATTAACCATTTGCTATCAGCCGTACTGTCTGTCAGACATTAATTGGCGCCATCTCATCATATAGTTAATGATAAGCTTTAATTATGGAAAATTTGTGGCATTTTTGTCAGGATCGCAGGCAAAGTTACAGCCTGTTATATCTGAAAATTATGATTAAAATTTAGTGGAGGAAAACTAGATAGCCATTCCAAATTTTTATAGCATTCTTAAGGGGGTGTTCTCCATGTTCACCGGTTTAAAAAAATTTTTTTATTAATTTTTAGCTTGGATAGTTGAGAATATCGCCTCAAAAGGATTTTTTGAAATTCGAAATACTTTAAAACAGGGGCGCCCTTGCCCATTCCGCAAGACACGCATGTGTTGTTGTGGTACGCAAAGGAATACGTAGATTGCGCGTATAGGTTTAACGCACGCCATAAGCCTGCCTTCATAAAGCAAAAACAAAATCATTTGCGTGCTCTGCGCTTTGTTGTTGCCGCGCTCAGAGCTGCAACAACAACATCATATGTGCCTCCCTTCTCTCTCTCTCTCTCCGATGTCTCTCGCAAACTCGAATGCAACAACAAATTGCTTATGCGTCCGGCCGAACGCTTTTCGCTGTCGAGGCAGATCTGTGTGGCAACGACCACTCACACACACAAACAAAAATCGGTATTCTCTTTCTATTTCGTATTGTTTTTGTTGCTTGAAATATATTTTATGCATTTGTATTGGCTTTGACGCGCCGGTAAGCTGATTCTGGGCACACTTGCTTTAGAAGATAAGGCCTTTTTGGTCGACCAATGTCTTCCATAAGAAAAGCTATTTTCAAATTACTTCAAACTTTAAACGCGTTTATCTCGAAATCAGTTTTTCGAACTGGCGGCCATGTTATCTCCAGCTTCACTGAACCGATTTTTATGATTCAAAATGAAATCGACGCAGAATTGTCACTATTCTGGTCTGACCCTTAATCATAATTTTAAAAATTTGTTTACTATATTTTTTGTTACACTAAACCAAGGTATACTAAACAACTCCTTAAATTTGTGGCAATGATAGCGAGAGTGAGAAAGTAATCATTTTCTGTACTCGCTTGGTGTCAAATTATAAAAAATCCGTCCGCGGAGATGCGTCGCTTAGAACGTTTGCTTACCCTTGGAGCAAAATGCATTAGAGAAGAACTTTGCACTGCCTCACAATTTCGCTTGTGCTTAACGATAGTGCCAGTAGCAAATCTTTATGTGACCATTACTCAAATGTATCCAGAGAGAGCGAACAGCTGACCAAAAAGTATCTAGAGAGCGTAAATGAGAGCGACCAGCTGACAGTTTTCTGACAGAAGCGATGTCGCCTGAGCAAAGTTTATCTCTAATACTTTATGCTCCATTTATTACCGACTGAAATTTAACAAGTTGTCAAGAGTGCGAGTGCGCCTAACTTGTTAAGTATACCCTGCACTAAACTACAAAAAAGGGCCCAAAATCGAATTTTCATTTTACAATAAGGGTGTTTACCAGCCCGCGTAAAAGCGTAAAGCAAAAAATATTACGCACTTTTTTTTCCGGTATGTTTAAAGAGAGGTAAAAGAAAAGCAAACAGTTGAAGTGTTAAAATTATTCAAAGTATCGACAAAATACTAGATATCACGCCAATTCGTGATTTTTCTCTTAAAAATATGCGGTCACACCTACAATAATTAAAATCTTTTTTCAGTTTAACTGCATCTGGACAGTAATTATATATTTAAACATCTTCCTCAAAATAGCTTCTTACACTCTGTGTGAAACATCACCTAAAGAGCCCTCATCGCCTACTGTAAACATAATTGTAGTTTTCCTTATAGACGCAGCTTTTCCAAACTACCCCAAACAGAAAAGTGCTACCTGTAACTCAAGTTCAATTTGGGGTCGAAATGCAGTTCACATAAAGCATGGGGCCGCACGGACCCATTGGTTATTGAAAAATGGTAGCACATTGGTTCGCCAGTTGACTTATTTGGCCACACAGAACTTGGTTCCTCACACGCCAGCATGCAATTGCAGTAAGATCCTCCATAAGGTCGACTACGACTTCACCGACTGCATCATGGTCCATATCTTAAGTTTTTTTTGTATTCATTTTTCTTCATGCTTCTATTTAGCTTGATTTGTACACCGACAATCAATGCTTTAAAAATACGTATTGAACTTTGACACAAGTGACAGAAAAACTCACAGCCTGTCAAAAACAGCTGATTTACACCAAAAATTACGAGGGTAAACCTTTTAGGGGCGCTCAATAGCTGCGTCGTGTAAATTTACACAATTAATCTTTTACGCGGGCTGGTGAACACCCTAAATGACGGCCATTTTGTCAAAAAAATCTCGAAATTTTTTTCGAGGGTCAGACCAGAATGACATCTATACTGATTATAACCCCGTTCTTAGTTTTCATTTCACACAACCTGGAGACGTAGAATCACCGCCAGCTCTATACCTTTTTTTTGGACACCCACTTGGACGTTCGAAAACTTTTCGAACAGCCCCCGTATCGAAGCAGCAAAAATTTTGTTGTTTACTGTAATCTGTTTGTAGCATAATACAAAAAAAACAGTTGGTAAAACTCTTTGCATTTGAGAAAAGAATTTTTTTGAGAAAGGTCCATAAAACAGCCCATAAAAAGGCAACTTGATATACAGGGTTTGTCCGGAAAGTAATAGGAATGTGTCGATTTAAAAAAAATTGATTAAGCCAATCGTTACAACTCTTTAAAAACTTTCAAACTAGGCTCCTTCTGCATCGATGCAGCGCTGCCAGGGCGATTTCCAAGCATTGCAGGCGTCACGGAAGGCATTCTACGGAATAGCCGCTGTGCATGCTGCTTGGATCCCCTGTGTCGTCTCAAAATGCTTGCCTTTCATCGGCCTTTTCAGGCGAGGGCCGTAGGGCGGTAGCTGTTCACAAGAAAGACGGTCGTCAGTGAGCACTTTTGGGACCATCTTCGCGCACACCTTGCGCATGTTCAAATGCGCCGTCACAATGTCATGAACCACAGATCTTGGTAAATTTAACATTACTTAGCATTTAAACGAATACTTAGTCATTGTCGGTGCTTGTCGAAGTCGAAGGTCTTCCAGCACGGTCTTCATCGACGACCTCTCCCGCCTCAAAGCCGGCCACTCCAAAACTGGTCATATGAAACGTCTCTGTCGCACATTTACCGAGTTTCACACTGATTTTAATCCCGTACCTCTTGGCCAAAAGTCCCAATTTTTTTTTGGGCATCTGGATAAAGACGAAGGTGCAATGATTTTGAATACATATAGCTATTTTCTGGCAAAATTTGGAACCTTTCTACAAAATAGTTTTTGAATGACAGCCGTTCAAAGTTGATTTTTCTTAAAATTCCTGCAAAAAAAAAAATAAAATATAAGATCAGAAAACAACAGCCGCAATTTGATTTCTTATTTTCGACTTCGCACTAGATGGCCATAAAAAAGTATCAAGAAGATTCCATTCGAAAGCATTTACATAAAAAATTACAAAAATTAAAAATTTTGTGCCTTTTTTTACACTCAGAGAAAAAACCAAGCCGATCGTTTGTGCCGATTTGATATCAAATGTACGGTAAGACGAAATATTCTTCGATCCAAGTCGATAATACTGAAATCAAGCACGAATTTCTGAGACTGAAATTCTTGGTTTGAAATTAAGTCGGCTTCATATCAAGCATAGATCTTCTTGGTAGTAAGCATGGAAGGTCTAGAATTTAAGAATAGATCTTCTTGAAAAGAAGCATAAATAGTCTTCACCTCAAGAGGAGATGTACTTGATTGTAAGCTTGGAAAGTCTCGAAACCAAGCATAGATCTTCTTGGTTGTAAGCATAAAAAGTCTTGAATTAATGAAAATCAAAAAAGGCTTATGTATACTTAATTCTTAATACGTTTTTCAGATGCTATTTTCTAAATTTTTTTTGTCATTAAGCGATAATAGCCGCAAGATCGTGCTGGTCTAGGCATCCGCGATGGTTGGCTTCGCAGATTTCTTGCCACTCAATGCGGAATCTTGCCGTCGGCAGTAAGCCAACGTTGAGCAGGATAAAGCAAATATAATAATACTCAGCATCTGCCAAAAAAATAGAAACATTTTGATTTAGTAAAAATTTGTTGTAATATTAAATCTAATAACAGTTAAAAATAATTTTTAACACTTACCGACTGTTTTTGCCATCCTGGCCCCGGCTAGCAGTTGCTTGCTCGCTTCGTTGTGAAATTTTTCGGAATAAAAAGGAATAATTTTCTCCGTGAAGTCGTCCCACTTCGATTCCACGATTATTACAAACAGACATAAAATAAAACATACACAAACAAAAATTTAAATAGAATACCGATGAATATAATTTACTAAAGCGATACGGATAAAGCATATGATGCGAAAACATATGTCTGCATATGCACGTATCAACACAAATTGCTCAACACTAAAACACAGGAAGTATGAACACTAACACAAATAAAAAACGCGATACTTAATATAATACATAACAATAATACCCTTCAGTTTGAACTAGCGCATCAAAAGCGATTCGGTAACCCTACTGACTACCCGCCGGATTACCGCTCAGATTACTTTTGCTAGCTACGCCGTAACTACTTGTTATCAGTAGCTAGCTTCCGCAGTAACTACTAGTTATCTGTAAGTAAATATGCTCCGAAAATTATCAATTCATTTAATTTAAATAATAATTAATATTGTAGTGTTTTTTTATTTTTTATTACACACTTCAGTTTCATAATGGGCTTTTTGTTTATGTGAAAAGGCGAAACAAATTCTTCCCCATTTGGTTTGCTCCGGAGGGTATGCTGGCTGAAAAAGTGCCCACTAGCTCAGTGCGGTAAGATGCCACATTTTGATGTGCAGGTCCCGAGTTCGATCCCCAGTCAAGGCGGTGGGGTGAAAAATTATAAATTCGTTCTTTTTTTTTTCTTTAGAAAAAAAAAAATATGGCTTAGCTGAAACAAAACTTATTTTGGTTGCATTGTCTTTTGTTAATTTTTTTTCGTTTTGTAATAATAAAATTATAAAATATCAATTTAATCTTAAAAATATCATTTTGATATGGCCGAAAAGTTCACTTTGATATTTTCGAACGGGTCAATTTCAAGTTTGTCATTGTTATGTTTTGATATGAAAAAATATAATATTGAGCCCCAGATCATATCATTTTTTTCTACATACTATCTGGAGTGCCTTGATAAACCATCTTTTATTATGAGCTCATTACAGACATACTGGGGTGGGGTTTTTTTGGGTTTAATTTGTATTTCTGTTATCAAACAATAAAAATGAACTTAGGTATAACAATGCCAATTTTAAGTGTGCAAAATGGGCAAAATGTCCTTTACTGCCACTCACTCGAACTTGCTCCGAACTCAGAGTCAACAAATTGTTATATACCCCCTGCAAGTGTATATGCACTGTTTATGATTCCTGGTGTTTTGTGGTTTTATCAGCGCAAGGGACATTATATTGTTTGTAAAGCAAAATGTTGACGTCTGGGGCAGAAAGTTCTGGTGCAGTTGCTCTTCTGATGGTGGATTTAGACAAATGTCCATTTCAAACTGGGCTAAACTGGCCATGACATATGTCTGCATCTTGAATACTGCTTTGTGGTCAGTGGCTTGGAAAATGTTTTTGTTTGGCACACGCAGCGTATGCGTAACGAGCTGTATTTTTCGTCACGTCAAGGCTCGTGGCCAAACAAAAGATTAAATTTCTTGTCATTTGGCCAATTCAATTAACACGACCAGCTTGAGTGACCCAACAAAAGACCAAAAGTACATTACGTTTTATGACAACTCAATGTAAATTCTTACGATGGGTTCTTCATGCATTTAAAGTGCTCCTTAATCGAATTAAAACTGCAGCCGATTATGTTCTGTTTGTTTCCCTTTCGTATGCAAATTTGTATTAATTTCGGATTCGTACTTCAAAGCTGGGCACCTGACAAAAGCAGAGCTGGCAAACTGGTAAGCTGGTAAATATGCGTGCGCGATTAATAAAAACGAAGGGAAACATTAAAGGGGCGGCGCTTTCAATTGGAAAAAAAAGGCAAGCAGAAATATAATGAGTTTTGTTCGGGGCACAGAGCCAGGCGCTGGTCACGCGGCGACAAACGTTGACACTTTTTCCCCGCTCTCCCACATGAGCGCGTGTTTGTTTTGGGGGGAAAATGTGTGCTTAACACACTCACACACACACACACGTACGGGCTGCTGCTAAAAGTCTCATAATGTTGATGGACATTCGCTTTGATTTGCTGCAATGTTGTTGTTTCTGTGGTTTTTCTTTGGCCAGCCAAAGCCCTACTAACGACTTGCCAGTGGATGTCATACGTGCGGTTGGTTGCGAGGACAACGACATCGCATTCTCACCGTTAGCGCCACAGTCACCGTTCACTGTTTGCCTTGTCCTCTGACTCTGACTCTGTCTTTCCCATTGACATCGCTTACGGCAGCGTTACATTTAAAATCAATTTCATGGCCCTTTGTGCCATCCCATGGAATACCCGGTCCTGTCATTTGAGACACACACGCACATGCAAATATAAACATATGCTCAGGTTTGTTTGTGTAGCTTACAATATAAAAAAAAAAGAAAACCTTTTGAGCTTTTCTCATTTTATAATACTCGCAGAAGGGTATAAGTTTTAGTTACTGGAATACTCATCCTAGACGATGCCATAACGCAAAATGTTTTGGTACCTTAAATCGTCGATCAGCCATGGAACTGTTCTCCTGTGGACATGTTTGCATTGATTTGCTTTTAGTGCGCTTTCGATTCGTCTTGATCCAAGAGTGAATTTTTGATCCCGACAATTTTGATTCAAGAGTTTCAGTACTTGATTCAAGTGAATGGTGATGAATAACTCTCAAATCCAAGATTGCTCGTTTTTGAATCAAGAGCTTCACGTACTCAAATTCAAGATTGCTCGTACTTGAATCAAGACCTGCGCAGATGCAAATGCAGGACCAGTTTTTAAGTCGATGGTCCATTTTTGTACGTTTACCGACTTCTTCACGCTTTGAAGTCTCAACATAAAGTGACGCAGGCCGACTACTGGCATCGAGATGCGCAATCTCTCAAATGACGTTTACCGATTACGCTCTGCCCTCTCAGTTACTTTATCTCGCTCCCCTCGCTATTGGTTGAACTAACTCCACCATCCCCTTGCTTATGAAAACCAAATTGAGAACGAATTTAGCTCGATTCCAAGAGCGAAATTCTTGTAAAATCAAGAACGATGCCATGTCAAAAAATACACAAGTTAAATATCTGCGAGGCTTCAGACGTCGAAGAAACGATTGTAAACGAAGAATGTTTAGGAAACATACTACAGCAAAGAACCAGCACCTGCAACACTCGAGACCTGGGGAAAAGTCAACAAATTTTCGAGCCAGAAAAAGGACTAATTTTAGTTCCGCAAACTCTAAATCACCAAGCACAAATTTGGCAAAAGCCAAACCCTCAAAATCTCATTTGGCAGCGATATATTCACTATTGTCATTTATCACCTGCATCACATTGTTGGCGTATTTGTACAAGAGGAGGACTACTACAACTTACATCCCTGAAGACACCCGAGCTGTTTCGAATCACAACAAGATTCGTACACTTTTTGGAACAAACTTTTCAGCAATCTCCCCCTTGGAACCTACCACACACCCTCCCACCTTTTCTCGTCTCCAAGTGCTGCCCCGCAACCCCACCTCCTCACCCGTTAGGCTCGATAGATAACTAGCGCAGCTGCAGCACTGCATTCAGCTCTTACTCTAGGTACAGAGTATAATACAGTCGGGCTTGACCGACTTTCTCAATTGTTTCAAGAGCGTTCGTACTCAAAATATTCGTTCTAGGATTTTATGAGTGTAAGCAGTTCGCCAATACCTGCCCTTTTGAAGGGACATCGTCCTTAAACAAATTGGCAGTGGAGCCAGGCGATGAATGGAGCGTTTGTAGGTTCCATTATTGGTCTTGAGTTCGACCACTCTGACCTTGGCATTCGTGCCAACGTGGGTTGCTACCACTTTGCCCACAACCCACTGATGCGGCGGCATTTCGCCAGCACCTGCAGGCTAGAGATATACTCCAGGGACAATCGCTACCAAAACCTCTGCATGAGAGACGAGACACTGTGCCTTCGCTTCAAGCAGGCTTTGTTGACCTAGTCTGGAAGTGGTGGAGGGGTAGGTGCCAGCATCGGCCCGCCGATCAGCAGATTGGGTTTGGAACTCTGCGCTCCGATTGGTCTCGAATTGAGGAGTTGCGCTCTTCGGTGGTCAAAAGTGCGCTGCCCAATGTCTGTTAAAACAGTGTCTTTGTAGACTTGACACTCTGCCTCCCATAACCTGCCGAAGTGAGAAGCTCTGGGAAATATATACGCAAACTCTCGATCTGCTCCAACGAAATTCGTCGCGTTATCGCAATACA
The DNA here is from genome assembly GCA_018904235.1 of Lordiphosa stackelbergi. Lineage (NCBI taxonomy): Eukaryota > Metazoa > Arthropoda > Insecta > Diptera > Drosophilidae > Lordiphosa > Lordiphosa stackelbergi. Next base: position 23,586 of record JAEIFU010002592.1, read on the forward strand.
CTCGCTGGGGAATTCCTGACGACGAACCTTCAAAAAGCCAAATGAAATGCATCAGTGCATCGGTCAGATGCCAATTCAAAATGAACCGCTTTTGACTCAAAACAAACCAACAGAGCCACCGTACAAGTCGTACGTAGACCACGGATGAGAAACGTTGTGCTAATGGGGCTCGGAGTCGCTCTGCTGGTAGATTGTCCATAATCCGCTTCAGCAATATGGGTTTGCATCTGAAACAAGAGATGCACGAACGCACTATTCGGGAACATAATGCTTTTGCGTTCACCACACATATACACTAGTGGGCATAATTATTATGACAAGAAAAAATTCATAAATAAACCATTTATTACTTTTAAACAAAAAATCCTAACATTTTGAAATTTATATCGGATACTGGCATAAAAGTAAGCTTACAATAACACATAAGTAGTACACAATCGGCTGCTTAGGTAAGAAAATATAAATCAAAATGTGCAAATGGGGGTTGGCATAAGTATTTTGACAAGATTTCAAAATGGATTTATTCTCAGAACAGAACCTAAAATGGTAAAAAATTGATTGTTTCTAGAGAAGTTATTCACGCTGAATCCGAATCTGGCCTTAGAAATTCCATATCTCTGATGGATTAACTGTAAAATGGACATAAAAATGCAAAAAAAAAATGGCGCTTTTCGCCCATTTTGCCTGGACCCTATGTCCTAGAAAAGCGCTATTTTTTAAAAATTTTATTTGTCAAGCTATAGTACTTAGTTTTATCTGTAAATTGTAGTTCATACTTTCTTCATTTTTGTAAGATTTAAGTTCGTGATCGATCAGCGAAGAATGGCCGATTTGCATGAAAATTTAAATTTTTTGTACTTTTCATGAGCTACACTGGCGCTTTTAAAGCAATAATGCATATTTGGGTGCGTTCTACCTCAAAAACTTAACTAACCTACACGCGAGTGTGGAAATTCTACACGAAAAATGTAGCTCTACATCAGTATTGAATTTTAATATATTTCGTTTAGCCAGCTGGTTGTCACAAGTGACGTGTGGGATTTCTAAATGTACGTTAAGATTTACAAAATCTAAACGCTGCGTGTTGAAAATCTACACGAATCGTGCGCAAATTTCTGTTGCCTGTATATAAAAAGTGATTGCGTAGAATTAGAACTTGAGAATTAGAAGCAAGCCAATTTCGGATTGTGCCTTTAGCAGATTCAATATAAGTAATGTCTTCAGAGGTCTTGCCTTACACGCGTGACGTGGTGGAGACGTCTAAAACATCATTCCAATCGTGTTTCAGTCCAAGGGGCCGGGATTTCAAATCTACCAGAGTAAGTAAAAAAATATAAATTTGTTAAAAAAAATGTTAAAAAGCTACACGAAAATGTAGGATTTCTACACGGTTCGACAGGGATTTTCAACTCATTACTTTTGTGTAGCTTTTCAGCACGCGAGTGTGGTTGTCTGAATTCTAAACGGCACGTGTAGCTTTTCTGCACGCCGCGTTTAGCTTTCTCATTTCAACATGCGGCGTGCAGAAAAGCTACACAAAAGTAATGGGTTGAAATCCCGGTCGAAACGTGTAGAAACCCTACATTTTCGTGTAGATTTTGCATTTTTTTTCTCTGTGTATAAGTTCGACAATCTTGTTGAATGCTAAGTTTAACTCACTTGAGCTTTGAATACTTTGAGCAAACGCATATGCGATGAACATCGATCTATCACTTGCCTCAAAGCATTATGCTCTGGCTCAGGCAATAGAGCAACCGCGCTGACTTCCCGACTTCTAATGTAGCTAAATGGTCGGGAAGCTCAAAGTGACGGTTTACAGGCCAGCTATCTTCTGGCTGCATTAACAAATGTGGACCTGAAGTTTGGCAACACTTCGCCACGAAAATTGATGTCCGCTGGGTGCATGTCTTCAAGTAGCTTCATCTGACCAATGTTGGTCTCAGCTACCCAATGCGAAACGAAAACAGATAACGAATCCCCTCTTCGTGTGACTTGTCAGTCAGGTAACTTGAATCTTTCAAGGCGACTTTTTCTGGGTAGTTCAACATTTCAATTCGTTAAAGATCTCGAAGGTGAGCTCTCTAGCTGAAGGCGAGTAATGTGTGCTTCTTTAGGGTTGTACTTTTGATTTGGCTTCAGTAATGAGACTCTTGGCGTTTTCTCTGTTCCTGTTTTTGCTATTTCGCAACTGGTGGTTTTGTGCAATCGGTTGTCTCATGGATTATGGATTTGAATTTGTGCATTTGGCCCGGTCACCCGAGGGCTGAAGGACTAGTTGTTCACGCCTTGCCATCTTGCGTTTTTGTTTTATTTATTGGCGCATTTTAAAGTAAAGCATCTTTTCGGATTTTTTAACGCTTTACTATTTGTTACTAGTCTAGTGTGCACAAACACACACTTCAAGCTTTGCGATTGTTGTCGAGCAACCGAAGTAAACGCCTTGTCTTGCTCAAACAAACACTTTTGTGCGTGCTTTTTACACACGTATTCTCTCTCTTTATGCGTTGTCGGCTGCGACGCTGGAATTTGACTTCCTATCGCGGTAAAAATAAATTTGTGCACCACTGGTCTAAAGGTAAGTTCCCGGCAAATAATTTGGACAAATTTTGATTTGCCTAAAGGCCAATTGTGAAACTTTCCGGGCATTTTGTCAAATTATTTGGTTAATTACAGCTTTTTTAAATCCTGTAAAATCTTCATCTTCTTTTTACTCAAAATTTGCTTTTCTGCCTGTCTTACGCTGAACTTTAAATTGCTCTTTGGCTTGTCTCTAGTCTTCATACAGCCACTCCAATTTTTTCCTTTTTTTACTTTGTATCAATACAGCTTAACTGTTTTCGCGCGTTGTTTTTATACCCTGTACCCATTGAAAATGGGTAAAAGGGGATCATGAAGTTGTGCAAATGTATGTAACAGGAAAGGAAACATTTCCGACCCTTAAAGTTATATATTCTTGATCAGCATCAACAGCCGAGTCGATTTAGCCATGTCCGTCTGTCCGTCTGTCCGTCCGTCTGTCTGTATGAACGCGTCGATCTCAGAGATGGTAAAAGATAGAGGTTTGACATGTATGGGACAAATGCTTCTTTTATCTGTACGCTGATCAAGTTTGTTTCAAATTTTGGCCACGCCCCCTCCCGCCCCCGCAATTTGGAAAAAACGTTATATCTCCCACAGTTTTGAAGATAGACGATTCGTACTTTTAAGAGATAGTTAGTAATTAGCAAAATGAATCGATTTGCCGAAGAAATGATAAAAATCGGATGAACGGTTCAGAAGTTATGAGCAAAAATGCGAACCAAGCCCCCCCGCTACCACCCCACCCACCCTAAAAAAAAAGTTGCATACTTTTCGGATGGCCACCCTAAGGAAAGCAGGAGCACTGTTAAACATGTTTTTTCATGAGTAATGGGTTTATCGAAGTCGGTTAGAGCCGACTTTAACTTACGCTACGGTTGTCAATTGTACAGGGTATATTGAAGTCGGGCTACTCGACTGCAACGGTCTTACTTGTTTTTTTTAAATTTTTATGTGACCATATCGTACACTTACATGGTTTTGAATGCTGGTATGAAGTACAAAAACCATCTAGATGGCTAACCATGAACATGAGCAAAGCAAATACAGCAAATCCACATAGATTTGCAAAAACAGCAACATAAGAAAACGGCCCTTAAACCTACTGCATTACGAGTGCGTATGTAGAGGCAAGCGCGGTATGGACAAATCTTGGGACCTTGATGTTTTGCACATATTGCAAGCCCAATTTGAAGGTATCCCAAGCTGCATTGGAATAGATTCGTTCCAGTCAACCTTTCGCAGCCATAGCTCTTGAAGAAGTAAAAGGCCAAATGGATCAAACAGTCGAGCAGTCACTGATAAAATGTTTCTTTTAGTCGCTCTGAGATCAAGACAAGAGTCATCCAGTTCAAATTGAAAAACAACTTTTAGTGGCAACCACATAGACCGGAGGGCCTTAGTTGTCTCTAAGTCTCTGCTCGGGCGCCATGTTTTCCTTCCCGACAGGCGTGCTACACGTGCAATCAGGGTAATGGATCTCATATGGTTTAGTGCAAAATGCAAGTGTATAAAGAGATGCTGGAAAGTAAGCTTATGACATTTGCGAAAGAGTTTCATAGAGCCAATTGGAATTTTCAGCAAGATAAAAAATCAGATGGCGAAAATAAAGCGAATTGAAACCGACTATACAAAGCCAAGTAGATTTGAGTAGTTGATTCCAAATCGCTCAAATTCACCATCTGATCTAGAAGGCGTGCTTTTTCGTGCCACTTCACATATAAATTCGAGCAGTTTTAATATAAAATACAAGCGTTTATACGAAAATCGCTAGTGTCACCCCCGATAAGTTTGTTTCAATTGGTGTCATCTTTTGAAATAACATAGGGAAGTAGTCTCGTATTGTTTTCAAATTCGAATAGTTTTTAAATGAAATCAACGCCGACTATTTATAAATGATATTATAATGAGCAACCCTACGTATGAGCTATTCGCAAAAACTTTTGAGCCTATAGGCGTCTCTTTAAAACTCAACTTTTTACTTTTGTTTATGTATCCGCTTATTAAATATAATATATACTGGGGGTGTTAGCCGGTTCGAGGTCAGTTAAGAACTATTATTTTACGCTAAAGAACATTTTGGAAAAGAGTATTCAAGAATCGCTGCCACCAGAAGGCCTTAGTTATTCCACCTGTTTTGATTCAGTCTGTGTGTGTATGCGTGTGTGAGTGTGTTAAACGAAGGTCATTTCCGATAAGCCAGTCCACGCGTCGCTCTAGACTCAGTGCCAGGTCAGTTGGAATTAGATGCTGATGTGTTTGCCAGTGCAATGCACTGCTCCGACTTCCTGTTGGGCCCAAGCGGAAGCAAAATGCATGCTAAATCTCAGTAATAATTTAAAACTGTTCCCAAATTAAACAGCTTTAACTGATTATGCAATCTCAGTTCACCTGCCTTCTTGCTTGCCTTTTCTTCTTCGGAGCCGGGTAACACCAATAAAACTTTGCCGCCTGGCAGTGGCATGTGAAATTATTCATTCGACATTTAAGTGTTTGCCGACACGTGCAATGTAAAAGTTTTACGCGTCTTTGCACACACACATACATACGCAAGTACGCATCTTGAGCGAAACCGCCAAGCAGCAGCTGTCGAATGCAATGAAAAGTTCCCAAACACTCAGCAAATGACAAATTGCTGGCATATCATTTGCCATTGCATACTTTTAGGCCAATGATTCTGCATATGGAATTTTGATAGCCAAAGCAATCGATTTTCAGCGAAGCGTGGGTAAATATTATTTTGCTTCTTGTGCGCTTTTTTTTTGCTTAACGAAAGTTATTTCCTGCCCACCTTCATCAAACTCCATCAAACTGCCATCTTAGTCGAGCTTCAATCGCTTATCGGTGGTGGGAGAACGGGGCGGCTGCATGTCTGGAATATCTTCCGCTTCCGCAGTTTTTGATGTCTTCCTCTGTCTGAGTGTCTCCTCGGGGTGGGGGGAGGAGAAAAGCGGCAAATAATAACTAAGAAATTGTGCTGTCACCAAGTGTGGCAAGCTCTGGCAAAAATTCAAATGTTTACATATGTAATCCTGGTCATAGTTGAGGATTTTCCATGCTCGATTTACCATCACCTGGGCTCACCTTGGTTAGTTGGTTTTGCACACATTTGTGCTGCCACCAAACCCAACTATGAATGTGATTTTTATGCAAATCTCTGAGGTGTGTGTGGGCTGTCACGTGCGATAGAATCCATACAAAATTTGATGAACGCAAACAAAAATATATTGTGTTCAAACCAGGACTGAAAACTTTCTTAGAATAGGCAGGGGTTCACTCTGGGGTTCGAACCCGCGAAACTTTTTGAGTTCAGAGGTCTCGAACCGGAGTTCAAATATTTCAAAATGAACAAACTTAAACATTTTATTCATATCAAAAAGTTTAGAGGCCTGATAATATCCAATTCGAGCAAGTTTCAGGTCAATAAGTCAGGAAGCAATGTTAAACAGTAAAAGAGATAACATTTATGCTCCTTCCAATTTAGAGAGCATTGAGCATTTTATATGACAAATTCCCAAATGCACTCAGAGAGTGAGAGCATTTAGTCTATATATTCCAGTAGGTAAATGATTTATGTATGTTCATAACTTTTAAAATAAGGTGCATTGTTTGAGTGACCACAAAGGAGAATGGTCGACTGTACAGCTGTTTCAAATTCTTTCATCAGTCTTTGCCTATCTTCTTCTTTAAGTCGGTAGAGGCCATCTCATGACATTATTGCTGTGACTGTGAGAGAATGACAAAGGCAGCGGAATGGCAAAAACTGACAACAACAGACAACGCCAAATTGACAGAAGACTTACACTTTCTGCATGTATGTGCACTCCCTCTTATCCCTCTGAGGTATAAGTTAATCATGACTCTGTCGCTGAATAAACCAAATATATGAGTAGCTCAGGTGCGCTACACTGGTAATAGTGTTGCAGGTACAGCTAACATAACGACGTTGATAAATTTGTATAATCTGTACCGAAGGTACATAGATTATATTAGGTTTGTGCAAAAGTATGTAACAGGGAGAAAGAATCGTTTCCGACCCTATAAAGTATATATATTCTTGATCAGCATCAACAGCCGAGTTGATATAGCCGTGTCCGTCTGTCCGGCTATCCGTCCGTCCGTATGAACAACCAGATCACAGAGATGGTAAGAGATACAGGTTTGTCATGTATGGGACAAATGCTTCTTATACTTGCAGGCAGATCAGATTTATTTTCAATTTTGGCCACGCTCTCTTCCGCCCCCTCAATTTGGAACAAACGTCATATCTCCCAAAATTTGGCAGATAGAGGCTTCGTATCTTCTAAAGATAGTTAGTCATTAGCAATGTGTATCGATTTGCCGAAGAAATGATAAAGATCGGATAAGCGGTTCTCAAGAGAGAGAGAGAGAGACAGAGAGAGAGAGAGAGGGAGAGAGAGAACCTCAGAGATGAGCGCAGAAACAGCACTGCATTCAGCTCCTACTCTAGATACAGAGTATAAATATAGTCGGGCTTGACCGACTTTCTTACTTGTTTACATTGATATTTTCTCTAAGACTTTAAGGCTTAAAGACTGCTTTCATCTTTATCAGAAGATAAACATAATGCTTTTTGTATCTGGCTGGCTTGAGGTCGGTGGAGTGTTACAATTCAATGTAATCAACACAAATCAACAGAGATTAATTACAACAACTTGGAATAGCAATTGGTATGTCGGTACAACGATCGCTGTTTCGAAGATAATCACATCTTCTCGTCACCGGATTTTTGTACATATTACATATTCACATTCAAACGACCACTCAGACTCAGGATTGATTGTGAAGTCGGTGAATAACGCTTTTGGGATTTCAATTTATCCACTTCACAGCCTGAAATTCTGCAATGGTTTATGAACGTGTTGCTTTTGCTTACCAATTTGATAAACATAATAGCAAAAAACGAGAAAGAGAAGCTAACTTCGTCTGTGATGAAGTTTAAATACAGGGATTGTTCGGAAAGTAATGGGACTGAGTCGATTTGAAAAATTTTATGATCGATACAATTCTTTAAAAACTTTCCAAATAGGCATCTTCTGCGTCGATCCAGCGCGCCCAGCGCGATTTCCAAGCATTGAAGGCGTCACGGAAGGCATTCTCCGGAACAGCCTTGAGAGCAGCGGTGTTCCCCTTTGTCGTCTCAAAATGCTTGCTTTTCATCGACCTTTTCAGGCGAAATAGTCCAGTGGAGGGAAACTGGGCTGTAGGGCGGCTGCGGAAGCGTTAAGATGCCGGCCTTGGTCAGGTAGCTGTTCACAAGAGAGGCGGTCGTCATTGAGTACCTCTGGAACTATCTTTGCGCACACCCTGCGCATGTTCAAATGTCATGAAAAACAGATTTTGATAAATTTAACATTTGGGCAATTAAACGAATACTTAGTCGACGGTCGGAGTTCAAAACTTTTCGCACACGAGTCACATTGTCGACGTTTGTCAAAGTCGAAGGACTATCAGCACGGTCATCATCGGCGACCTCTTCCCCGCCCTCCAGAAAGGTCTGGTGCCACCGAAATATACCACTTCTTGCTAAAGCAACATCTGGGTAAGCCTGCTTGATCATATCAAACATCTCTGTCGCAGATTTACCGAGTTTCACAAAGAATTTAATCGCGTACCTCTTGCCGGCTTGCACTCACAGAAACACGTCGCGCGAAAATGCCTGTCCTGACTCTCCAGGTGCTCGGAGACTGCTGACCAGCCGCTCGTTCGTTAGCTAGGAACGACCTCTACCGAATCCTACCGAAGTACAGTCGCGGCTAAATCGGAAAATCAGTCCTATTACTTTCCGGACAAAACTTGAAAAATATGTATGTATTTATAACAAGTGAGAGAGTCGGTCAAGCCCGACTATAATATACTCTGTACCTGGAGTAGGCGCTGTATGCAGTGCTGCTGCTGCGCTCATCTTTAAGTTTCTCTCTTCTCTCTCTCTCCCTCTCTCACTCTCACTCCCCCTTTCTCTCTATCTCTCTCTCTCTCTCTCTCTCTCTATCTCTCTCTCTCCCTCTAAGATTGCGCGGCGTTGGTTGTGAGAGGGTGGGAAGGGGTGGCGGGGGGTAATGCACTTATTTAATCATAACTTGATATCTCTAGAAGGTACAAATCATCTATCTACAAAATTGTGGGAGATATGACGTTTTTTCAAGATTGTGGGGGCGGGAGGGGGCGTGGAAAAAATTCAAAATAAACTTGATCTGCCTGCAAAAATAAGAAGCATTTGTCCCATACATTGCAAACCTCTATCTCTTACCATCTCTGAGATCTGTTTGTTCATACGGACGGACGGACGGACGGACAGACGACGGACAGACGGACATGGCTATATCGACTCGGCTGTTGATGCTGATAAAGAATATATATACTTTATAGGGTCGGAAATGATTCCTTCTGCCTGTTACATACTTTTGCACAAACTTATTATACTCTATGTACCTTCGGTACAGAGTATAAAAATTCAATACAAATGTCTGGATTACTGTACTGTACCTTAGTTTAGCATCTGCTCAAACTTTGCCGTTCGTATTCAGCGTTAAACTGTGGGTCCTTTGCTCTTGTGCGAAGTATTATACGCACACAGAGGGAAAATACCGAGATCATTGGACTCAAAATGAACACAAACGCTACTAAAAACAGTGCATGAACTGCTCCTGGATATACTCTGCTGCTCCCCCATCCATATATTCCGTAAGATCAGATATATCGCTTGTACAACAAACTTCAACGAGTCCACCTACGCCGTGTGTTCAGAAAAACACAGTAATCTTTTTTCGGGCTTGACAGGGAATTGAATCCGGCCGTTGCAGACTTTTTCAGATTCACATCTTGAGGGTTACTAATGCTTGGTTGAGCTGAAGAGAAGTTGAGTTGAAAAAACAACATAAGAGAGATCAAAAAGAGAGCCAACTTGCTCTCTCTCTTTTTCTCTGTTGTATCTCTCTCTGCTAAATACTGGATTTGCCTGATTGAGAACAACTAAGCTCATTCCAGGAACATTTGAAACATTTGTTCTCAAGAATTTTGTTCTTATTTTAAGTAGAAAGCAAATTATTTCTTGAACAGATTTTTTCGCTCTGTGCACACATGCCGAAAGATTAAGAAAAATTTGGCTTGGCCCTTTGGGGCTGTAAAGCCAATTTTACATTACAGTTTCTTTAGTTCAGCATACCTTTGGGAAGGTTAGACATTTTGGGCCATATCAAAAACATTTATACTGAATATCATCGCTGAACAAATTCATGAGACAATTTATTTTAAAGCTAAGAAATTGCTCTGTAAGTTTATCAACAAATCAAGCCTTAAAGTGATCAAAATGTTCGTGTCCAAAAATCCTAATCGTGGTACTTTTTGTGCACCACCATTCAAGGAAAATAATTTTTTTATCCATTAAAACAAAGCAAAGTGTAATATAAGCGATAGCATTCCCATTTTACAAAGATGAATTTACTGCAAGTATGTACTGAAAATGATTCGATAAAATGTTTTGAAAAAAAAACAGACAAAATTATAAAATAATGTAACAAGAATACTCCCATTTTAGCCTTTTGGAACAATGCAAGCGATATAAAACTGTTATAAACAAAAATGCGAGCTCGGCATGAACTGAAACCATATTTTCTACGTAAAGCAGTAATTTAAACGATTTAATAGAACCTTGGCCAGGTCTCTAATACAGAGAATTTCCTGTAGCAATTCTAAGAAACGCTTAACCCTTAAACAGAAAATACTGCACTCAAGTTCCCGTGTTTGTGATTACCTGAAGGCAAACATTTTCCAGAAAGAGCAAAAACCAGTCTGCAAACTATAAATGCCTTTAGTAAACTTTATTAAAGTTTTGGAAATATGTAAAAGCTTTAAACGGCTTTGGTAATATATCCTACATAGTTTTCCGATTCGTATTTGGCATATACAGACAGCGCAGGAGGGACAGTTGGAGGCAACAACAAAGGAAACAGCTAGCATAACAACAAATACCAAACAATTGCCGTCTAAATTCATTGTGAGGGCTTTGTGGGAGAGTAAGAAAAAAAAAAGAAAGGATCTCTTGAAGATAAATACATGCACACACAAACTCTTACACCAAGGCGAATGTCTATGCATGTCAATGAAAATATAAAAAAATCCAAATTTACATTGATGTCTCCTTGCCGCATTGTGTGCTGAATATATGCGGAAATATGAGTGAGTGTATGTAAGTCGATTGTGTGCAGGCAAACACTTCACTACACATTACTGTCGATGGTGCGAGATGGCGGCGGATGGTGACGGGAACTGCACCAGTTTGATGTGTGATGGGCGTGTTATTCGATACAGTTTATTATTGCCATTTGAGTGAGCGACTACGTTGACGAGGATGCCACAGCCACGCGTGCCTCATTATCAGACAAATCAATTGCATGTCAAGTTGCGACAATGAGCCTTGCATCTTTCCAACTACATCACACAAGCTCACTAGTTTACTACACACAAAGAAAAATTTGTAGATACAACATTTTTCGTATTTGGCTAACAGCTATTAACACATTAAGTATAGACAAGAAAAATATTATTTAAAATCGAAAGTGATTCCCATTGATTTCAAACTGCAAACACTTACATACAATTATTGCTAGTCGAATTTCAGTTGAACTATTTACATTAGCTAGAATGGAATTCGAACTTGAGAATTACAAGCCAAGCAATTATTGTTGGAAGTTTTTAGGGGGATTCAATACAAGTTACATCTAAGAAGACATGCCTGATAGTCGCTTAAAACGTCATTCCCATCGTGTTTGATTCCAAGAGCACCGAGTTCAAGTACCCGCACATTATTATTATAATTTGTTCTTTGTGAGTTTACAACTTTCCTAGCAGCCCTATTTCCTGTACAAAAGCCTGGATATTTTGTGGGTTCTAAATTACTGATATTGCTTGCTTGTTGAATGTGTTTCCCAAATCTGCTGAGTCTGCGCTTCGCTAGGACATCGCAGTATGCTAGTATATGTTCAGAGGACACCTCCTTCTCTTCACAGTATCTGCAAAGTTGGGAGTTTGTTATTACCAACTCGTACATGTGGCTCCGCAGTCTGCAGTGACTCGTGTAGAGCTCTGTCAGAGTCCTGAGGGCATTCTTTCCTTATTGGATTAACTTGTTTACCCATGAGTCTGTTCTAAGCATATTCTCTTCCTTTCTTAGAAGCCCTTTTATTGTGCGCAGTAAGGCTCTGGCCCTACCATTGGGGTAGCTGAACACTTGCGTGCCAGTTCTTCGGCCAATCCGTTTCCGGGGATGTTATTGTGTCCCGGTAACTATCGTAAGGCCTGGTTGTTCCTGCTGCCTAGATGGTCCAATTTGTTCTTTGTCTGTAGGACTAGCTTAGAGGTAAACTTTTTGCTGCTTGGCTATCGGAGAGGGTAGCTATTTCTCTATTATGGTAGTTCTTCTTATAGTCTGTACCGAAGGTAGAGTAAAATAAGTTTGTGCAAAAGTATGTAACAGGGAGAAGGAATCATTTCCGACCCTATTAAATATATATATTCATGATCACCATCAACAGCCAAGTCGATATAGCCATGTCCGTCTGACCGTCCGTCCGTATGAACAAAAGGATCTGAGAGATGGTAAGAGATAGAGGTTTAAAATGTATGGGACAAATGCTTCTTATACTTACAAGCAGATCAAGTTTATTTTAAATTTTTACCACGCCCCCTCCCGCCCCCGCAATTTTGAAAAAACGTCATATCTCCCACAGTTTTGTAGATAAATGATTTGAACCTTCTAGAGATAGTTAGTCATTAGCAATATGTATAGATTTGCCGAAGAAATGATAAAGATCAAATGAGCGGTCCTGAAGTTCTTCTCTTCTTCTTCTTGATTGGCCCGATGCTTGCATCACAACCGTTCGACGGTCTCGGCCGCTCCAACCCATTTTCCCTGATCCTGTGCACCGTGCGAGCTGGCACCAGTTTCTTACGCCAACCTTGAAATATCTTTCCGCACCTGGTCGTCGACCTTGCCTTGTCCCAGTTCTTTCGCATTCCTCTTGTTGACCATTTTTGCTGAAGCTTTTGTTCATCCATACGGGTAACATGTCCCAGCCAGCGCCGCCGCTGTTTGCTATGCGCTTGACCAGACTAGTATCCCCATAGAGCTCATCAGTTCGTCATTCTTTCGGATGCGAAAATCCACGCCAACTCAAAGGTCCATAAATCCTGCGAAAAGTCTTTCGCTCGAAAACGCCAATCGCCGCCTCATCCGCTGATGATATTGCCCATGCTTCTGCGCCGTATTGCAGGACTGGGATGCTCTTGAACTCCCTACTGAGCCCGTAGTAACATCGGTTTGCGAGCGTGATTCTTCTTCGGTTTCCAGGCTGATGTTGTTGTCGCCGGTTATCATCGTTCCGAGGTAGACAAAGTCCTCTACAACTTTAAAGTTGTACTCTCCCATTGCAACAGATTGCCCAAGACGCGTGTACTTCTGTTTCCAGGACACTAGGTACTTCGTCTTGTCCTCGTTCACCGCTAAGCCCATCAGTTCCGACTGCCTCTCAATCCCTGAAAACGCCATGCTTACCGCCCGTTCGGTCTTGCCGATGATGTCAATATCATCGGCGTATGCGAGTGGCATTACATCTTTATTAAAGATGGTGCCCGATCTGTTGGCATTTGGGCACCGGCGGAGTATGTACTCCATCAGCAGATTAAAGAAGTCACACGATAAGATATGACCCTGCCTGAAACCTCTTTTGGTATCAAAAGGCTCGGAGAGATTCGTTCCTATTTTGACGAAGTTTTTAGTACTTCTCAACGTCATCATGCAAAGTCGAACGTACTTTGCTGGTATACCAAAGTGAATCACCCCCCGCCAACCCCCACAACCAACGCCGCACAATCTTAGAGGGAGAGAAAGAGGGAGAGAGAGAAACTTAGAGATGAGCGCAGCAGCAGCACTGCATCCAGCTCCTACTCTAAGTATAGAGTATATTTTAGTCGGGCTTGACCGACTTTCTCACTTGTTCATATTGCGGTCTGCACAATGGGAGATGTCACATACTTCAGCTTGAGATATGCTTGTGAGAAATCCCATTAGTTCAGCTATTTTCGTTCCAATTCCGTGGGGTGTTAGGGACCCGTCTGTGTACCACATAATTGTGTGTGGTTGCATTTTATGTGTTTCTTCTAGTGAGATCCATTCTCTGTCTTTTTTCTTTTGGGTTTTTTGTAATTATTTGTTGTATTTTTACCCCCCCCTTTTTTTTCTTTTCGGGGGGTGAAATATAGGTTTTTTTTTTTTTCTTTTTTCTCCCTCCAAAATTTTGTTTGCTATCCCCCACTACTATTTTTTTTTTTTTTAAAAAATATTTAAATACAGTGAATATCGCTTATATGCAAAAGTTAAAATGCAGCAATATTTTTGCATATAAGCGATATTTGCATTTAAGCGGTTATCGGTTATATGCATATAAGCAATCTATCGGTTGTAAGCAAAAACTTGCATATAAGCAATTCAGTGAATTATGCTCATTTTATTTTAACAGCACATAGTTAATACTTATGTGTAATTTTGCTATTAGATAAGGATAACTTAAAACACTTTACTTTTGTTTCAATGTTTTCAAAAGCGGTAATATTATTACTATATAAGAAAAGTTTCGAAGTAGTGAATATAGATTAAGTAGGGTCTCTTTTGTTAAGGGATGTTTTGTATTGAGCAAAATAATTATCCTCAAATGGATTTTAATTTTCTTTCAATACGATACGATTATACAATATTCTCGTCCGAAATAATTCCAACTCAGGCAAGTTCATTGTCACATTGGATGTATTCAGCATCTATTTAGATTGAACCTTGCAAATTCGGACTTTCATGACATTTGAGATTTACTGCACTAACAAAATCAGTATTTCTTCTGGGTTTTGAATTCTTTTAAACTTTCTTGCTTGCTTGCCTTTGGTAGAGCCTTATATATGCAATCTGAATTTAGTTTCCACCGCTACGACCGCTCCAATCTGAAGCATAGTCTTCATTTGTGCCTTAACGAGCAAGACTGGTCTATCAACAATTCCAAGTTGATAGCGGATTTGGTTAATCTACGACAACAGTGCTGTCTTAAAGTGTACATGTGTGATATTTCTATTCCATTTCTTCTGAGGATTAGTTACAACACCTCGCTTGCATTGTTTTTAATGCACCAAATGTTGCAGCGCCTTGCTTTATCCTTCGCAACAAGCATCTTTTAATAACACGGTTTCTCTTCTTCCAGCTGCTATGTGTCAGATAATCTTACAATTTGAAGCCGATTTCGCATTTTCTACATGGAGGAGGGGTGCCAAAATGATCTTACGGCCGCGTGAAAACAAATACAAATGCACAAAATATATCTTAAGCTAGAACAACAACAAGAAATAGAACAAGTTGAGAGCTTAAACTCCTACCTCCCAACAGTCTCAGCATACCTGGCTGGTAGAAACCTGTCTCTCTCCTCTGGAAAACCCAGCTCAACTATTTTCAGTACTTGGACCAAGATAGTGAACACTCAGCTCAATGTCACTGTGGACGGAGGAAAAATTCCCACTATCAAATACCCAAAAATCTTGGGAGTGACTTTTGACAATCTCTTCTTCTTTGGGAGGCACGCGGTGAACACAGCCTGCAAAGTTAGAGAGAAAAAATGGGGCCCTCAAAGCCATAGCTGGAAGCTCTTGGGAAAAGGAGAAGGAGACACTGCTGGTCACATACAAGGGAATAAAGCGTGTTCAGTGCGACTATGCGGCACCAGCATGGACCGCAGCCATCAGAGACACACAATACAAAAAAAGGCCCACTTTTGCAACCGTTCCTTATGTATTTTTGGCCGCTGAACTCAGATAAATTGTCCGTTTTCTCCCAGCACGTCAGGCTTACGAGATATCTGCATCTGCATCTTTAAATTTGTTGGTCCTGTGGACAAATTAAGTGTCCTATTCCAACCAAATTTGTTTTAATGTAAGCTGCATTAAAGGACGTTACAGAAAAACGAAACGCGAAGATTTGATTTTGCTGATAAGGTACAAATTTTTGAATTTTAATATTGAAAATGTGGTTATTTTTTTTATAAAATCGATTTTTTCCCAAGTTTAAATAATTCTGAAAAATTTTCTGCTAATATTAAAAGTCTAAGGAAAAATAGGTGGTTGTCCTTTGTTTCTTCTTATTTTACAATTATAATTGTTGTTTTTTGAGTCAATAAAAATCGAATTTTTCTATTCTTTCTTATCTGTTCAGCTATCAGCAACTGTGTTGCAAAATTTGCTTACAATCGATTAAAATAGTACGCAGAAATTTTAAATTTTATGTAAAATGTTAGCTTATAAGCGATATTTGCTCAAAAGCGATTTGCATACAAGCAATTAAATTCGTATATCAAAGTTGTGCATAATGCACTAAAATATAAAAGCTTACATATAACCGGTATTTGCATACAAGCGGTTCGTCATATAACCCGATATTTACTGTAATACAAAAAATTTTTTTTTTTTTAAATATATATTATTTTTAAAAAAATTTTTTTTGGTTTGTGAAAGAAAAATTTATTTTTAATTTTAAATTTTTTTTTTAATATAAAATTTTTAATTTATTATTTATTTTTTTTCTTAAATAATTAAATTTTTTTTTTTTTGTTTTTTACCCAATCAACCTTGGTGAGTGTTGTTATTTATTTATTTATTAAAAACGAAGATTTTAAATAAAAAAAAATGTACATTTCTATTGCCTTGCGCAAAACTCTTCCCTGGTATTTGGTACTTTATTTAGCGTTTCCAGCACTGCGAAGTATTTACCGCTCAAGATTTAAGGCTTCGTTCTCTATTCAATCGGGATATCAGCAGAATTCGGGCTAGCTTCGCAGATGGCAAAGTCTGTAGGCCGTGGTTGATAGCCTACATGATCGTTGTTGGTTTCTCAAGAAGTTATATTGATACCACAATAAAATTCACTGAACATTTTCTCATTTAATCGAGCTAAATGCGCTTTGACATTCAATTCAATGCCAATTAAAAATTTTAAATTGAAATTATTTTATTTTAATTTCCATTGAGAATTTTACATTAAAATTTTTTCATTTCAATGCCAATTCAAATATTTAATTGGAATTGAAATTTTCAATGCCAATTTAAAAATGTTAAATGTTAGATTTAATGCCAATTAAAATTGAGCATTATCAATTGGCATTACCAATTATTAATTGATAAACTAATGCCAGCGGCACAACCCTGCTGAAAATGATTTTTGATTTAATATTAATTTTACCAGCCCATTTCAAATTGATATTGAGGTTAATTTTTTTCTGTGTACACTTCATAAGGGGATTCGAGTGCATGAATTGATACATAATTGCGTATGGCTTACATATCTAATATACACATCTTACATATCTAATCTAATTAAGTTATAAGTAATATACTTCATGTCTCAAACGAAATGTCAGTCAAAGTCTGCTGCTGCAGACGTTTTAAAGCTATCTTAACTATAGCTGCAAATTATGGGGATAATAATCTCTTTCGTTCTTTTCATTTAGCAGACAAAATATTGTTTTTTTTTATTTTGATTATTATTAAATGGAAAGTATAATTAAATTCAGTGCCATAAAAGTTTTCTATCTTCTCTAGGGTTATTTATGCTATTAAACCCTTTCTAGAGGGCGTGGCGCTTCCAACAAAATAAATAACTTATTATACCCGTTACTCGTAGAGTAAAAAGGGTATACTAAAGTCGTGCAAATGTATGTAACAGGCAGAAGGAATCATTTCCGACCATATAAAGTATATATATTCTTGATCAGCATCAACAGCCGAGACGATATAGATTTGTCCGTCTGTCCGTCTGTCCGTCCGTCCGTCTGTCTGTAGGAACACCTAGATCTCAGAGATGGTAAGAGATAGAGGTTTGACATGTATGGGACAAATGCTTCTTTTATCTGCACGCAGATCAAGTTTGTTTCAAATTTTGGCCACGCCCCCTTCCTCCCCCCAAATTTGGAAAAAACGTTTTATCTCAAACAGTTATAAAGATAGA
>JAEIFU010002593.1:0-41210 GCA_018904235.1 Lordiphosa stackelbergi
ATTTGCGATCTGTCTGCTCCATTCAATTCTTTTAAATGCATAATTTGTCTGATTCTTTGTAAGATTCATCTTAATCATTCCAAAACAATGGTGCACAGAATTTCAATAGTGAGTAGTGAGTGTAAGACCGAAGAGTGGGGTTAGCTTAGGTTAAGGCGGATGCTGGAGAATATATTTCTGCCAGCTCACCGAGGCTATTAGGTTGGCCCATTGTGGTTCCACTTTTGGACTTGCTTTCCATACAGTCTTCATATAAGTGGGACTAAATGAAAAACTGGCTAGTTTCATTCGGATGCCTTGATAGCCCTGATATTTGTCTGGGAAGCCATTTCACCCAGGAGGTGGCTGATTGTCATTTTTTGAGTTAATTTTAAGTCCTATAATGAGAAAGCCAAATTGCCAATGTCATACCAAGAAGTTTTCTTACAGGGAAGAAGGTTCCTAGTAGGGCCCTGTCTCGCGGGCTCATTAGGGTGGACACCGATAAGGCACCATGCGAAAACTCAACGGTGCCATCATATCTCGATTACCCTTGGGTTTTACATAAGTAAAAATACAGAAACAAATAATTTAAATTTTATTTATTACCTCTGCGAATAAGCTTCAAAGTTTTCAACAAATATTATGTATACGACGTACACCGAATCCAGTTTCTTCAATCTCAGTATCATTTTACGAGTTGTCAAATATCGAATGTCAGGAGTCGAAATTTTTTTTACTGGGAAAATTTAACGAGCCACGCCCGTTCCTATCGAGCAGGGCTGTTTTGTCAACGCTATTATTTGTGACACAATTTTCAAGACAAAATTTGGAAGCTTTTTCATGACAAGTTACTTCACAGCTGGCTCCAATAGCTGGTGAAAAGTATATGTATGTAACTGTGCATCTATAAAGAGAGTGTCCTGAATGACTTATTCACTGATTGGCACAAGAAAAAATAGGATCCATATCAAATTGATATGGGCAGGTTAAGTTGACATTTTGCTCCGATATAATTTTTTTTCATATCATTTTTCTGAACAATGGGCGTATTCAGCGAAGATAATACCGATGTACGATTTGTGATGCCTTGAGATTTTCAGATTTTACCTGATGAATACAAGTTGTTGTAAATTGGGATTGGGAAGTTTGATAATTATTTTGTTTAATAGAAATCGAACAAAATGTAGCGATTGGTTAACGATTGCTGGAGTATAGCTAACTTTGAACAGACATTCATATGAATTTTCTATTTAACCAATTCATAAATAAACTTGGAGATTTTGTAATGAGTGTTTTGCATTGATGAACGATTGTTCACTAAAAGCCACAGGATATCTTAAATTATGCAATCAATTCTGTCAAGCCAGAGACATCATTAGCAATCACCAAATCGGTAAATATAATCAAATTATCTGCTGAATACGCCCAATTACGTTTTATTTTAACCGTAAATAATTTCAATTTGTCAAATGATAGAAAAGATTAAACGAATATTTTTGATGTGAAAAATCTTTGCAATTTCAGTACGCACGATTTTATTGGCAATGCAAGTTTGATTTGAGCGTCACGTGAGCACTGACGTCATTCATATTTTGTCTGTTGTTTTGTGAGTTTATCATCAAACAAACACAGCCATAGAGAGGACTGGCAGATCGGGGAAGTGAAAAAAAATGTAGGATAGATGCTGGGTGGGATCTGGTTAGAATTTGGCTGGGATCTGTTTTTTTTTTGGTGGGATCTCAGTTTTGGCCCCCCCCCTTTTTTCTCTGAGTGGAATCTGGATGCGATCTGGGTGGGTTCTGGGTTGGTCTGGGCAGGATTCTCTAGGTGGTATCTGGGTGCGATCAGGGTGCCAGGTCTGTGTGGGATCTGGAAGGGATCTGCGTGGGATTTGGAAGGGATTTGGAAGGGATTTGGAAGGGATTTGGAAGGGATTTGGTTGGGATCTGGTTGGGATGGGATCTGGGTGGGATCTAGGCAGGATCTGGATCGGATTTGGAAGGGATCTGGTTGGGGTCTGGTTGGGATTTGGTTGGAATCTGGAAGGGATCTTGGTTGGATCTGGAAGGGATCTGGGCGGGATCTGGGTGGCATCTGGGTAGGATCTTGGCGGTATCTACGTGGGATCAGTGTTAGATCTAAGTGGGATCTAGCTCTAGTTGGATTTGGATGGGTTTTGAATTTCTGGATTTTCTGGTTTCTACTCCCCGTTATCTTCTTCTTTCGAATGAGCCTTGCTGATTTATACACTACAGATTGAAACTTGTGATTTGGGGTTTTCTATTTTCACAAAGCATCATGTTTCACATAAAAAATCATTAGTGCTAGCGACACTCACCTTTTTATACCCTTGGAGAGGTATATGTATATTGAAATTGTCGGATGTTTGTAACGCACAGAGAAACATCTCCGACCACATAAAGTATATATATTATTGATAGTTAGTAATTAGCAAAAGAAGCGATTTGCCAAAGAAATGATACAGATCGGATGAACGATTCTCAAGTTATGAGCAAAAAGTGAACCAAGCCCCTCCGCTACCACCCACTCCACGCTAAAAAATGTTGCATTCTTCGGATGGTCACACTAAGGAACGCAGGAACACTGTTAAACATGTCATGAGAAACGGGTATATCGAAGTCGGTTAGAGCCGACTTTAACTTACGCTCTCGTTTTTTTTTTATTTTCGGAACTCTGGCGGAGAGAGGAATATATAGAAAATTCGAAAATGAAATAGACTGATAGAGTTGCATATCGAAACATCAAGCAATGTAAAGCAAGGTACCCCAAGCTGAGAGCGCGAAAACGTGACTGTCTCTCTCTAACGCACAATGAATTGAGTAAGTAAGTTCGTGCCCCCAGGGCTATCGTTAAGGAATTCTGATAGCAAAGAAATGTAAAGGTGCATTTAGTCCAAACTCAGTCTGATCAATGTGAGGTCAAAAAATCTCAAATTGCTTTCTTTCTGTTTCTATAAAACAATAAAAATTAGTACCTAGCTAAAACAAACTTGGTATTAGTAAAATATTGGATTGCCATTTTGTAATTAATTTTTTCGTTCTAATAATGAAATTATAAATATTATATCAATTTAATCTTAAAAATATCATTTTGATATGGCCCAAAAGTACACTTTGAAATTTTCGATCAAAACAATTTCAAGTTTGTCATATCTGCTTTTGATTGATAAGAAAAAATATAATATTGAGCCCCAAGATCAGTTCATTTTTTTAACTTGCAATCATCGCACAGCCTAAGCGGTAACAGAAAGAGGGCTGTAATTTGGACAGGAATTTTCGTTAGTGGTGTAAATGCGCTCTAAGACGGGGTTTTGGAAAATTCCACCCGGCAAAAGATTGTATGGGAAAAATGTTATATTTCATCCGATTGACTTGAAACTTGGTTTGTAAGCATAGTAGGCGAAATAACTCGACACGTGTTTCCCCGATTTGGGAAAATCCACCCACGAGGAAAATGGCCAGAAAATTCAGCATGCAAAAAACTATTTTTCATCCGATTGGCTTGAAACTCGGTTTGTAGAGATAAAATTCGATTTCATTTCTGGTTTTATTTTCCGATGTGGAAATACCGTCGCAGTGCCCACTAGGAAGTGGAACTGAAGTAGTTAGGAAGTGGATGGGAAGTGGGTGGAAAGTGGTCTGAATGTGGATGTGGTGGTAAGTGGGTGAAAAGTATGTGGAAAGCGGGTGGGATATGGATCGGAAGTGGGTGAAATAAGGTGGTTAGTGGTTGGGAAGGGAATGGGAAGTTGGTAATTAAAATTAGAGGAAAACCCCAGCAGCAAAGTCCTAAAGGTAAAAATGAAAAGTAGCAAAACGTTGATTTCAAGTCCGTGTACAATTGTCAACGAGAGCGTAAGTTAAGTCGCCCAAACCGGCAACATGAAAAAGGTGGTACTCAAGCATTCCCAAAGCTAATATTTGTAGTATAATTAATAACTGTGAAAATCAAAAAATTTTATTTTTAGGTTTTTAATGGGCGCGACAGGGTCTCAAAGTTTTTAAAAAACATTGAATCATACGACATCGTTCACCAAATTCATATTTTTACTAACGAAATTACGAATTCATTTCAATTGCTGTGGGCATATGTTTGAAATTCACAAAGATCTGAAATAGGTGGAAAGAAAATATTTACAAATTTGAATAGTTTATAAATAAAATCATCGCCAACTATGTATAACTGAGGAAAAAGAATAGATGATAAGACGGCAACACTGCGTATGAGTTATTCACAAAAACTTTAGACTCTATACGCGCCCGGAAAAGTCGACTTCTTTAACTTTTGTTTTTAAATACGCTAATTATACATGGACAATTTTCAATGGGGGGTGAGAGCATGAACCTTAAAAATTTTGATTTCAAGTCTATGTACATATGTACAGGGTTGCCCATATTCGACGGACCCATCTGGCAACGCCATAACTTTTGACAGAGATGTCAGATCGCTTAATGACATACCGCGTTTGAAGCGTCAGTCCTAGCAGATTTTTACCATGGAACAATACACGCCACGCGAGCGCTCTGAAATAGTTGAAATTTACATTCAACAGAACAAGTCAATTGTGAAAACTCAACGTGCTTTTAAAAAATTAAAAATTAAGCCCATTTCACATTGAATGGGACCGTAAATAAGCAAAATTGCCGTATTTACGCCACTGAAAATCCTGAGGAGATTCAAGAAGTGCCTCTTCATGACGAAAAAGTCACAGTTTGGTGCGGCGTTAGTGCGAAAACGGTCATTGGGCCGTTTTTCTTCCAAAATGAAAATGGCCATGCTGTTACCATCAACCAGGAGCATTATCGCGACATGATGACCAATTTTGTGATGCCAATTATTCGTCGAAAGCGTATGAGGCAGTTCTGGTTTCAACAAGACGGCGCTCCACCGCACACAAGTCGCATAACAATCGATTTTCTGAAGAAATTGTTTCCGGGCCGTTTGATGTCGAAAAGTGGTGATTTGGACTGGCCACCGCGTTCGCCCGATTTGACGCCGCCTGACTTCTTCTTGTGGGGATATTTGAAGTCAAAGGTTTACGTTAACAAGCCAAGGACCGTAGAAGAGCTCAAGGACAACATTCGTGAAGAAATAGCCGCTATTCCGGCCGAAATGTTGGCGAAATCGATGGAAAATGCTGCAAAAAGGGCACAATACGCCATCAACGCCAGAGGCGGCCATTTGAGAGATATCATATTCAAAAATTGATGTAAATAAATCTACTTGGAACAAATTAAATGATTAAGATTGCCAACCGCCAAATTTTTATTTTTTTCTTTGATTTTAAAAAAAAAAACATGGGTCCGTCGAATATGGGCAACCCTCTAAGTATCGATTTCTGGGCTTTGCCGGGGACACAATTTTAAAATATATATATTTCGGTAAATATTGGACTCTTGGCGATAAAATTTAAACTAATTGTTTTATCGATTCTATACTGTTGAAGGCGCAGCAAAGCTCGACGGGGTATATGCTAGCACAATATATATTTAGTAAATATTATTTACATATTGTCTTCTTTATATTAAAACATTTTTTTCAATGGTCATGGAACCTTTTTGGCAATTGTTATGTCTTCAAATCAAGTCGACGCCAACTACTTAAAAATAAAAAGTAATCTGATTTATACATAACTGCGTGGTATATTGTTGAATCAGTTTTTATGGAGATGCATTTTATCGTGCATGTATGGTGCGTAAAAATTTAACAAAATTTAATTAAAATGTAATAATGAAATGAAAAAATATCGTTCTATTTCATTTAGCATATCAATTTGTTGTGGTCATATTAAAGTACAGTTGATATTGAACAAGTATGTTCTTCTCCATTTTCGGGTTTTTATTTACACACTATTTACGTGGATTTCTTTATACACACGGTTTTGATATACACTGTCCATACGGGTTTCTTCCGTCTATTCGATTTACAACATATCCTCTTCTATCTGTCTGTCTTGGTGTCCCTTAACTTCTCACGATCGCGTCCTCTATACAGTGTGACCATCGTCTGTATCTTCAAAGACATTTGCGGCTATTTTCAAAAAACTCCAATACCTACAATATAAAACTATCAATGATTTTAGTAAAATTAATCGTCGTGTGAGTTGAATTATTATTTTGTTTTTTTCCGTGTTGTTTTTCACACGATGCCGAGTAATAATCATGGCAACTTACTATGTTTGTTTGTAAAAAACATTTAGGGATACAAATATAATTTTTGATTACAGCGAATACAATTCGTTGTTGTCTTGGGCATAGTGATAGCCGCGCGCGTAGGTGCTCAAACACAAACCAAAGTATTTTGCAGTGATTGACAATCATAGCCCCTAGGGGCAAACAGACTTGGGAATTCTCAGTGAATGCTTGCCGAAGACATGCACCATTGAGCGTCAGATAGTGACAGTCACATTTACCTCTCTTCTTGGAAAACCCAGGTATTTTCTTTATTATTATCTTTCCTCCCCTCTCCTGCTCGGGTGCATCACACACCACATCATCAGCAGGCAATAATCAAACCTCCATTTATATTCTATTTTATTCCCAGAATTCTTCGTTAGGAAAATATTCAGCCCCCTTTAGATTTATTTGAAATATCAATTTTTATTCAGAGTTTAACAAATTTCCAAAATTAAATGATTATTTTCGATTATAACGATTACGATGCCTAACATGTTACATTTCTATTTACTCGTGCAGGTCTCTAGTAGGCCTCAGTTGCTGATTTTCGCCTCTTCAGCCAGTCTGCTTATCATTGCTTTTAAATTTTGTTTCCTAAAACCCAAATAGCAGCTGGCGGGTTTTCAGTTTCTAGTGTTGGACATTTTTCATCTATTATTTATTTATTTAGTGTGTTTCTGTTATGAATAATTTGCAATGTGGCGTATTTTTAAAACTTAAATCAAGAACCAACTGGGAGTCGCTCTGCATCGTTAAAATTTATGCGGCATATTTAAAGAAAACATACCAAACATTATGAAGTTTAAAGAGTTAAAGTGACAACGGATTTTCCCTTCTCTCCCTGGAAGCTGTCTAAAGAGGCTACGCGCCTGTCTCTACTTAAAATCTTGTTTTCTCCACTTGAACTTATTCATAACATTACAATGAAAATGCATTTTCTGAAACACACAAAAAAAAAATGAAGAAAAAAAACAGCAGAAAACCTTAAACTTCTGGCATAAAATATCACGTGTTGAAAACGTTTTTCACAGCAGCATTTGTGTGGCATTTAATTAAATGCATTTTTATTTTTAACAATTTTTTGTTCCTTCTTCTTCTTTTCAGTGAGAGGGGGAAAGAGAAATGTCACATAAAATATGCGCGCAGAGGAGGACCAAAAAGGACGAGAGCCACCAAGCAAAAAGGTGTTAATGGTGACTATGAAATTCCATTTGCATACACACACACACCTAAGCCGAAAAAAATGCAAATACCATAAGCATAGTGCAAAAAAGTAATAATTTTTAATGTAATTTTTTGTTTCTATTTTTTTTTTGCTCTTGTTGTAAACTCGCTAGCCAAAGTAATGGTAATTAGGCGTGGAAAAATCCATTAGCAAAGCACCACCTCACCAATTAGTGTGTTTCAGACCGCTTATGTCGCACACTACGGATGATGAGCTCGAACAGCAAATGCACCAATAGTCCCACGACAAACGCATAGATGCCCAGCGTTATGATCGTGAAGAAGCTTATGGTTTCGGACTTGTGATTATAGTGATCCTCCTGAATGCTCTCCTCTGTGCTAGGACCAAACCAAACGCTGACCAAGGCAATGGTTAACGAGATCTTGCAGATCCAAACGCAGGATCGCTCAAAGCGGTTCATGGCATACGTATCCATGCTACTTAGCCAGGGCCCGAGTATGGGATTGAGCATGAACCAGTCGATGCACTGTTGCTCGAAGCTATTGCGAAAGCGCCTACACCAGGAATAGCCCGGTCTTCGCCGTTGGGAGGGTCTGCTGTAGAAGGGGGAGCGCATATAGTGTGTCTCTCCATCCTCTATCCAACGTTCGACGATGAACAGCTGTTCCAATTGCAGCTCCAGATCCACTACGGTGACCGAACGGCAATACCAGGAGGGATAACGACCACTACGCTCTATGCCAAAGCCCAGGCGAGTGGGTATACTTATGGGTCCGCGGGCTAGCAGCAGTTTGTTCGTCGAGTTGCGGGTCAGGTTCGGATGTCCCGGGTCCTGTTGTATATAATAGGTCACCTGCTCCTTGCCCTTGGACTTAAAGTAGAGTGCCACATTTGAGGTGGTGCCAGCAAACTCCTGACCTCCGGTCACTATCATTACCAGCAGCTCATCCGCTGCAGGCAGCTGCACATCTTCCTTTACAATCAGCTCCTTTTTTTGGCTGCATTGCATGAAAGTGTTCCTGCTATGCGCTGCCACATTGCCCATGTAAGTGGCCATTACCACGAATAGCAGCAGGAAGAGCAGGGCAAAAATGAGCACTATATACCAGTTGATATCTAAGATGGGCACGAAAACAGTATCCACATGAGGCTCGGCCGCCAGCGGTATGATGCGTGAAGACAGAGGACCCAACAATTCGCAGGAGCACTTGATCGAATGGCCATAGGCATGCTCAAAGGCGGTGGTGCAATAGTCATTGCTCCAGCCAGGATCCAAGGAGGAGTTCTCCCAAAAGCTGCATTGAAAAGTCTCCAACAGAATCGAGTAGTTCACTGTGCGACTTTGCCGTTCCCTTGGCCTACGCCGCAAGTTCTTCTTGTGGTCAACCTCGCGGAGTATGCCCACATAGGCGTGCGTTACCTGATTGCAGAGATTGGCCAGCCATATACGCTTGCCCTTCATATCGGGTGTGATGAGGCAGGCCTCC
This sequence comes from Lordiphosa stackelbergi, assembly GCA_018904235.1. Lineage (NCBI taxonomy): Eukaryota > Metazoa > Arthropoda > Insecta > Diptera > Drosophilidae > Lordiphosa > Lordiphosa stackelbergi. The sequence goes on from JAEIFU010002593.1 coordinate 8,853, forward strand.
TGCTTCAGTTCCCTGACAGTCGGCTTGCGATGCAGGCGTAAGCCAATTCTCATGGCATTCGTGCAACTGACAATGCGCACCGCCAACATGGCTCTCTTGTCCAACACCAGCTTGTAGAAGTGTATGTGATCGGACCTCGTAATACTGCTATTTAACATCCAATCGTTGAACTCGGGATTCCCACTAAACTCGGTGATGTTCGTTAAGTACACCAACGGATTGTCCACAAAGAAATGCTTGCCAGAGGGATAGTACTTCGAGGGACTGTAGGCATGCAGAATCAGTGCACTTGTGTCCGAGGGCAATGGCTCCGGATACCACCAATAGATACTATGAAAACTGCGCTGGGAGATAATTTGAAAGAGCAACGTGTTATCCTCCAGTATTTCACTTAGTTCGGTAAGCAGTTCAGCCGATATTAAAATCTGATGTATGTGATCGACAGTTTCAAAACGTAGTTCCTGAACTGGTTCCTCTAACTGTGTGACATTTATCTGGGAGAAGAAAATAATGTTGGAAAAGGATTATTTAAATTGTAACAATAACATGATTTTCAATGGGAGAGGGTGAAAGTTTGAACCCTTCAAAATGTGCCTTAATCTTAAATCAGGATTGAAAAACTTGCATTTGAAATCTTTGAAGTTTTATAAATGTATTGCATTTTCGTGTTAACGTATCTTAAGACGATGGTCGCACTGTAAATAGAATGGATGACGAGACGAAGAGTAGTAGTAGTAGTAGTAATAAATCGGACAAAACGGACAGACAAACCCGTATTTACATGGTAAATAGTAAACCGTGTGTAAATCTGTGTAGTTAAAACAAAGCTCTGTGCGTTACACCACTTATATCTCAAGAACGGCTGCGCGGATTTTGATGATCTTTAATATGTGGGATCTGATTCCACTCAAGAATTAATAGTTGACAATTGTTGACGGGTAAATAGGAAGTGTAGTTCAATCGGTCCCTTAAATCCGCGAATATTGCAAAGTTTTATAATAAGTTTAGAATGTCATGAAGACGGGTAAATTTTCGGCTAAATAGAGATTTACATCAAATGGTCCAAAAAATTGTAAAAATTGCAAATTTTATAAAGATTTTTTGTCGTAAGTACCGTTTAAGGGTACTGTAAAGTATACAGTGTATACCATCAGGCGTAATTTTTAACGGCATACAAATAATTAAATTACCCAAACTAAATCAAAGACCATATGCAAAAACGAAGACGGGTTTTGTTCAGAACTTATGTAATTCTAGTCTGAACTACGATGTTTTGTACCGGTCAGATAAACAGCGGAGTTATGGGGTTTCAAAGTCAAAATTTTGAAACTTTCGACTTTTTTTTGCCGCTCTATTGGTCCTAGCTCCGTCATTTTTTGCCCGATTAAAAATATCCTAGTTCACACCAGAATGATGGGTATTACGAGTAGTTTAAAACAAAGAATTTTTAAATCTTGATTCAACAGTTACTCTTTCAATTTTTGCAACCATTTTGGAAAAGTGGTTCCGAGAAAATCGCATTTAAAGTTTCGACAAAAACGTTTTTCGATGATATGAAAATTATTTTTGATAGATTTCAAACATTGATTTGGTGCATTTGGGTGTTAGTTTTCACAAAAAAAAATTATCAAAATCGGTCAATTAGTTCTCGAAGTAATTTTGTTACCAACAAAATTGCGTTGATTTTGTAGCTTGTTTTAAAGTTTTTTTAACTAAAAATAAGAAAAAAACCTGGAATTTTAAAAATTCCGGGGATGATACATAATATATTTCATATAAGGGGGTCGGGAAAAAAAGAATTGTTTTTGTTTATTAATGCAAAAACTATTTTTCCGCTATATCTTGGAAACAAGAGCTGATAGAACAAAACCAATGACGTTTTGCTTAGTGCCATAAATTGGGTGGTCCATTTAAAAATTAGTATTTAATTTTGTTTTAAAAAGATGCATATTTTCCAAAGGTTCAAAATTTGTTGGAAAGGTTGGTCATGTCATTTATTTATGAAAAACAATTTCGGTCAAAAAGACCACCACGGCTGACTTGGCAATATGTTCGGTCGAGCATTTGGATGAGCTCACGGAATCCCTTAACGGTTGGGACCCAAAATTGAGTTTTTTTTTCTATTTTTTTCAAATTTCGCACAGTTTGAGTCGAGGACTCACCACTTTGGATATATCTTTTGAACAGGGATGCAAACCACCCGGAAATAAGGACTGGTTCGGTTCAATGGTTCACACAGTTCTTGAACCGCCGGTTCGGTTCATTGCATGGTTTTTGAGCCTTACTGAACCACGGTTATGGTTCGGTTCGGTTCATTTTTATTCATTTAATTAACTAAAGAAAAATATGTTGAATACAAGTGTTCAGATTATTCATTAACAAAGACTTACGTTTTTAGTTAATCGGGTATGTTCAAAACATCGACGGCAATTTCCGTATAAACGTTCTCATTTCGTTTTGACGAAATTTCGTGACGTTGTTGTAAGTTGTTTAGAAACTTTCACGGTTTGAAATCGACTACTGAAAGCCAAGCGGATCAAAATAGTCAAATAATTACAATTTTCTTTTAACCTGATCAAGTAATCTCTGACCTATCTGGCTCTTCACATAAAAATTAATTTTCAAAATAACAGGGAATAATCTTAATAATCTTTAGGTAAACGCTAACAATCGATGTTTTACTTTTTTAAGGAATTGAATGTATATCCGGTATGCTTTTATTAACGTTTGGAATTTTGTTGTATATTAACATTAAATGAGATCAAGCTACATTTTTTCCATCTTCTAATAGCAGGCTTGATTCCTAGAATTTAAGAAATCAAATTCAAAAATAGTCGGAGTTCTTTTTTCCAAAGAGTTGACAACTACTGAGCTATGTCGTTTTCCCTTTTTTCAACCTTAATTTTCCATACCTACCAGCCATACTCATAGCCATTTTCTATTTCAACCCAATCACAATTAAAGGTAAAAAGTTAACGCTTGAGTATTATGTGAGTTAACCCCCCCAAAGGATAATTAATATAATAATAATTATATTATAATACTATCCCGACTCGGCTTATTACAATTTTGGGTGAATTGGTTGGATTAAGATTGATGTTCTTAGTTTTTTTACAACAACTCTGCTTTTCAAAGAACTTTCGTAATATTTTAAAGCTAATTGCTGATTTTGATCACTATTCGTCAGTAACTCAATACCTAGTTAAAGTGAACCGAACCGAACCATTTTATTTTTCGGTTTTTGGTCCAGTTCAACATTTTGACACCGGTTCGGTTTACGGATCGGTTCACGAGCACAAAAAGTGGTTCGGTTCGGTTCAGAACCGGTTTGCATCCCTGCTTTTTAATTTATCCCAACTTTTTTAAAGCGAATAGCCACCCATTTCGTAAATGTCAAAATTTTTACTAAATATAAAGTCGCTTTCCGAATGACATTTGACGTTTTAAAGTCAAATTATGAATAGTTCAAATTCTAAATACTTGATGGACCACCCTGTAAATTAACATAATTACCTCGAAATAAACAAGCACCAAAAACACTGTTGGGTTGTGTTGTTGTAGTACGCATAATTGAAGAGGAAATGCTTCGGTCAAGTCTTCAGGTGGAAAGAAGTAGAAGAGATATCCATTTTCGCTTTCAGATTGACGGGACGTTCCCTAAGTTGGTGGTCTATGGGTCGCCTCTCTGAGTATATGGCTAGCTTTAATAACCCCTAAACCTGAACTTTTGGTTTCCCCTTCCCTGGAATTTGATCCACCAATTTTGCGATTATTCAAAATGAAAACCCATTTTCCTTATTTGGTGGAGAATTTTCCGAGCTGGGAATGTATTTTCCACTATTTTTTCGACCCTGGACGGTTTTTTAATATTTGGAAAACCATTTCCAATTATTTCGGAAAAAAGTTCAAGATATCAGAATCGAGTATGCGTTCAATTATTTCACATTCTTAGCTCTCAAAGCGAGATTGGATAACCATTTTTCTCAACATACAACCATTTTCGGCCATATTCATTCCTTTGGAGTGGAATTATGTCCTAGTGCTTCCTTTCACCTCTCCAACCGTTTAGACTGTGGATAGATTAATAATTAATGAATCAGTCAGTTGGACTAATTCGTTAATGAGTACAGGATAGTCAGGGTAATGTCAAGGGATTTTGGCCTCGATCCATCAGTGTCCCAGAACTTCGAGAGATTTCACTAATAACTTAAAATCTATTTAAAAGGTTTGTGTCTTAGATAGATTAGTTATAAATCTAAGTTAGTTTCCTCTTACAATTGTATAAGGTGCATTTAGCTTAATTTCCTCCCAAAAGAAGAGAGATTAGATCAATCGAAACAGACTGCCGTGGCATCGTGAATTAGTTTTTGATTTCAATTTGGTTGAAAAAGATTTCGTTAACTAAGAACCCCACGCGTCAGAATAGTATTTAACTCTACTATTTTTTCTTGTTTTTTTCTTCATCCTTAGTTCCATTCTGTGAAAAAATCTGGTTGCTTCTACTTGGAATTTTTCCTGAACCTGTGTCCCTACAATTCACAAAAAGAAAGTCCGAAAACTGGACGTGTTCAATAAAGTTTCAGTAAAGGGAAACAAGTTTTAAATTCTATTTATTTCAAATGTAATGTATATTTTTAAAACAGTCGAGTCCAAAATGGATAGTAATGAAATTGCTCTCAGCGAACTAATTTTCGGCCTTGCCTCACCCATACAGGACATCTTGACATAATGATGACAACAGACTTGATTTGATTTGAAGAGCTTTTTAGTCTACGCAAAGCTTTTCACTCTACGCAAAACTTTTGCCGACTCATAAGTAAGTTGTCAAGTGCGAAGTGAAAGCTTTTTAATAGCTTTTTTTTTAAATGTTGCAGTCGTGAGTGTGAGTAAAATGCCAAACTAAAATACTAAAAGAGAGACGAGATTGCATCTTAAGCCGACTGCCTGGCCCCCGAGCTCTATGGACAACATACGCAAATTCATCATTGGAAATGACTAAATTTGTCGGGTTTTTCACGGTGAAGCAAACTTAATGAAGTTTTTACAAAGATTTTGCTGTAGGAAAAAGGTGCAGTGGTGACGCTTGCCCCATTATACCTCTTTCCTACAAACGAAAGCGATTTCAAACACTTCTCGATGCTCGCTACACCATGTAAGTCCCGACTTACACCCACCTGATAGGAGATGCCGCCCTTGTTTATGGTCGCCACATCACCAGAGTTAAATGTTCGTCTCGTGGCCAGGACTCCTAAATAGTAAACGCACTGGTATAAATTCCAGGTGCATTTTAACCAATTGTTCAGTTTCAGCAGCGTCAACCGATCAAGCCGCGCCTTTTCACGCTTACTCTGCGTCAGCTCTTCCCCAAGATCACACCAATCATCCGAGGCGCGACACATGGCGTGCGAATGTCTTTCCGTTTGGTAACCCAATATGGAAATAAACAAAATATTCATGGCTGTCAGTGATACGTAGGCATCTCGATGCATAAACTCCTTTTCCTTTATAACTGTCTGGAACAAGGCACTTAGCTTAATGAACATGGTGGCCATCAAAGCGGCACCTTGATAGTCCACCGGCACCAAACCCCTCATGGTGTGCGAAGCCAGCACGGTCAGCTGTTCCAGCTGAGCAACCGTGGTCATTTCCTCATCGGCTATGTATGAGTACACCTGGCGGGCCTCTTGCACCGACTTCACCTGCTTCATGGCCACCAGAGATTTTATGTAGACTCTAAGCCAGAGTCCATGTGCCAGCAAGTCCGGAACGGGGTGCATTTGACTCGTTTTCCTCAGATCGCTTGCGCGTGACTCCAGTAAAGGCCTCACACTTACCTTTAATTCGTGTTCAACGCACATGTCCAAAAAGTCACACACGGATATGAAGAGCACTTCGGTGGCGGGCAGAGTCAGTTCGTAGCGCTCGTATGGCACATTCGAGTCGATCACGCCCAACAGGATCATATAGCGAAACATCAAGGGGCGGTAAGCCGAGCGGAAACCCACACAGTCAATGGTGAACACGGTCTTGGCCTCTATGCCCCAGGATGGAGAAATGCTGCAGTTTCCCTGCTGAGGTCCCTCATTTCTGTACAGCTTTCGCTTCGCTTCAGCCGACCAGCCATTACTCAGAAATAACTTCAACTTGATTACCAAATGACCGTCATTGTTGTGTAGAATTAAATTGTGCTTTTGTGACAACAAGACGGGATGCTTATCCGCAATGCTCACCCACCATTCATAGCGTTGTACACGCACTGGGCAATCGGAACAGATAGCTTCCATGTGTATACTATCGAGGGGGGCGTAGACGTTATGGAAGCAATTCCGTTTGCAGATTATGTGTGGTGTTATGGTGGGATGGGTGACACCTGTTACCAGCTGGGTGGTGGTATTTTGTATCAACTGATCCAGAATTGAGAACATGCTGAGTGTGAAATTGTATTTTCTGCCTGCACGCAGTTCATTTGGTGGTATTTGCATAATGGGCTCTACAGAGGGAGAGCAGAAGGGATATTTTTAGTTAAAAATTATATTTATTTGTTTGTTTGCATATTTGTTTAAATTTTGATGATTCTTTCGACTGTGTATGTAAAGCTTACAAAATGCAAGCATGTGATATATAAGCAAATCATACAAAAGCGATGACAACCGCTTCGAGTTACTGGAGAACCAATCTCTTGGCTAAACAATATCATTGGCTTATTTCTAATGGAAGAAAGATCATAAAAAATTTATTTAGATTGTGTACTAACGAAAAAGAGAATTAAATGCTGCAGAATAAAGCGGAAAAAAATTTAATTTACACAGAGAAAAAATATAAATATCTATATTTAAAATATTAATTAAAATTAACTTTAAAAATATAATATTTTATTTCATTTTCAAAAAAAAAAGGTCTGAGTGTCATTAACACTCACGGGGCTCTGATGTGAAACATGATGCTTAGATTTAGAGGTTATTTTCAAATCAGAAGCTCTTAATGGTATATAAATCAGTAAGGGCACTCTTTCGAAAGAACAAAACTAACAGGGAGTAGAAATACCAGCATCAAGATCTCTTGCTCCAGTGTTCTTTCATTTTTCTGAAAGTCTTGTTTATTGTACTGATCCAGAGATAAATGATGATGTTTCACCCACCCAGATACCAACAAGATGAGATCCATCGAAGATCCCATCCCATCCAGATCCCGCCCAGATCACACCCAGATACTACCCAGATCCAACCTAGCTAGATCCCACTCAGATCCTAACCAGATCCCACTCAGATCCTATCCAGATCCCACTTAGATTCCGCCCAGATCATACCCAGATCCCTCCTAGATCCCGCTCAGATCCCACCCTTATCTTACCAGATCCCTCCAAGATCCCACCCAGAATCCTCGCAGATCCCACCCAGAACCCACCCAGATCCCACCCAGATCCCTCCCAGATCCCACCCAGATCCCACTCAGATCCCACCCAGATCTTACCCCCATTCCCATCCGGATCCTACCCAGATCGCACCCAAATCACACCTGATCATGCCCAGATCCCACCCAGATTCCACCCAGAACCCACCTAGATCCTGCCCAGCACCAACCAAGATCCTCATCCAGATCCCACACAGATCCCACCCAGGTCCCAGCCAGATCCATCCCAGAGGCCACCCAGATCCCACCCAGATACCACTCAGATCCCTCCCAGATCCTCATGCAGATCCCGCACTGATCCCACCCAGAAACCACCCAGATCTCACCCCCATTCCCATCCAGATCCCACCCAGATCTTACCCAGATTCCACCCAAATCCCTCTCAAATACCACTAGATCCCACAAATATTACACCCAGATCTTTCCCAGAACCCACCCAGTTGCCCCTTTTCAGCACCTTTCCTACCTCTTCGCTTCCCCCCTCTGCCCATTCTCTTGTGTGTGTGTGTGTGTTTGCCAGGAAGCTCCACAAATCAGAACAACACAAAATATGAATGACGTCAGCGTCACGTGACGCTGAAATCAAATTTTACTCCTACTAAAATCGTCCGTACCGAAATTAAAGATGTTTCACATCAAAAAAGCCAAAAACACTGACCTACCCCCGACCACACACACACACACACCAGTCACTTGAATATAAACTGTAATTATTAGCAGTAAGCAAGACGTGGTGTCGAAAACGTATTTAAGAATGTACTCATGGAATTCTGTTGGCATTTTTCCGCTCTGAGTAACAACAGCCGTGGTAGAGTGGACTACACATTCGCTTACAAGCGTGGAGGCCGAGGATCAAATCCCAGTAGGAGCGTAGTGTTCTATATATATTTTTAATGATTTTTTTTGTTTTTTTTGTGTTTTTTACATTGTTAGCATTTATTATTTTTTAAGAACTATTCGAATGTGAAAAACCAAAAAATCACTACAACAACATGAATCATAGAACTTTTTAGCAGGCCAATAAGTTGGGATTTTGTTCAAAACATTTCTAAAACAAGACATTAACAGCACCACAAAGGAGGCTGTTGGATCGTATAACCATTTCATGAATTATCAGCGATCCTTGCCCATTTTCTATGAGCTGGCAGAGAGTATCTGAAGAATTGCTATGACTGCTTGGAAATCGCAAAGGCTGGCTTGTAGCCAAATGTGACACAGCAGCAGATTTCATTTTAATAGATGACAGCCATTGAAATGAACTAATAATTTCATTGTAAGAAACTGTATTTGATGAACGTGTCGTATGAGTAATTTCTCTCAAAACTTTAAGGCAATGTCGCTCCCATTTAAAACAAAAATACAATTTTTGGATTTCTACAATTATTAATTATGCAAAAAAAATATTAGCTTGGGGAATGATGAGAACTACTTTTTTCCATTTTGCCGTTTTGAGGTGCGACCTGAACATTAATGGATTTGTTCTGTTTTGCCGAAGTGGAACTGATCAGCGCAACAAGAGGTAAAAGCGCTGCGCAATTTTTGTTCTCAAAGTAGATAGCGACGCGCTAAACACTGCTCTCCGCCTATGCCCATATAGAGATGGCTGCATAACGTGCATTTAGTTCAGAATTTTAGTCAAAGTGTTTGTTTAGCCCGCTTAAGGCTAACGGTTCACTCTAATTTAATAATCAACACAAGTCAACAAAGATTTAAAACATTTGGATATCAATAGGTTTGTCTGATTAGCACTGTTTCAAGACCATTCCGGTTTGACTAAAATCGAAACAGGTAGCTCAACCCTTATAAAGATTTTTTTGCAACTTTCTTTTCCGCAACACTGTTTTTGGCAGATCAGCTGTTTTCGTGTCATATGTCAAACATGTTGAGTATGGTCTATAATTTAACCATTCATCGTCTTATAAACAAACAAGCCATGCAGATTATTGAATTATAGTATAAATTTGGACATTAAACCACCAACACCCATACGTAAACTGAGGAGTGTCTAAATGTGATGGAAATGATCGGGAATTATCTACTCGGCGCCGTTCGCAGCAATTGGACCTCTGTTACTCCACTAGATGGAAAATTTGGGGAAGAATTTGGGTATATAAATGTAAAATTGGCTATACAGCTCCTCCAACGGGGCCAAGCCAAGCTTCTCACAATCTCTTGGCGGGTGTGCCTTCAATTTTTCGCACAAGAGAAAGGGACCTACAGTTTAACGCCGAATCCGAACGGCAATGTTTGAGAATTTGCTTTTTCATAGGTAGATTACTTCACAGCTGGCGCCAATAGCTGGTGAAGGTGACCGTATGTGTAAAAGCTACCTTTCTAAAGAAAGACAAAAACTTTTATTATTAGATGTTCAGAGGCAGGATCGAACCCACGACCTCCCGCCCAGCAGTCCAGCACACTAACCACTGGGCCACAGACGGCCACGAATTTGGGTATAAAATCCTTTTAAATACAGCTGGTTAAAGAGTTGAAGTCAAAGAGTACCAGAATGGCTAACATTTGGTGAATGGGTGCTGGCCAAGTTGGATGAAGATCCGCTTTTTTATCGGAAGATTGTGTTCAGCGACGAAACTCATTTCTGGTTAAATGGATACGTGAACAAACAAAATTTGCCATTTTTGGTGTTAAGAGCAGCCAGAAGCATTGCAAGAACTGTAAATGCATCCCGTGAAATGCACTGTTCGGTGTGGATTATGGGCCGGTGGCATCATTGGACCGTACTTTTAATACTCTGTACCAAAAATACACAGAGTATATGAAGCTTGTGCAAAAGTATGCAACAGGGAAAAGGAATTATTTCCGACTCTATTAAGTATACATATATATTCTTGATCATCATCAACAGCCGAGTCAATGCACCCTCAGGAATACTTCTTGTATTCCCTATTAAACATTTCTTCTCATGAGTAACGGGTATATTGAAGTCGGTTAGAGCCGACTTTAACTTACGCTCTCGTTTAAAGATTACAAAGGCAGGAACGTTACTGTGAATGGAGAGCGCTACCGTGCGATGTGCGCAAACTTTTTTTGGTCCAATATGGAAGATGTGAACTTGGCTGACAAGTGGTTTTAACAAGACGGCGCCACATGCCACACTGCACGCGAATTGAGAGGCGAGTTCGATAAACAGTTTATTTCATGTTTGGGTCCGGATCGTGCGATATAACGTCTTTAGACTATTTTTTGTGGGGCTATGTTAAGGTTCATGTCTATAGCGACAAGTCAGCTACAGTTGACGCACTGGAAGCTAATACTAAATAATTAATTCGTAACATACCGGTCGATATGTTGCAGAGAGTATGCCAAAATCGGACTAAGAACCATTTGAGCCGCAGCCGAGGTCAATGTTTACATGAAATCATCTTTAAACATTAAATTATATTTTTCAGAATTTTATGTATTTTTTTAATCAAAGCTGCACTCACTCTTTCTCGTTCGCTCTCTTTTCTGTGTGCCCGCCAGCAACAGTGCGGCGCAATGTATGCATGTAAAATGTTCAATGTTCATACATCAAATAACCTTGTGGCCAGACCGGGGTTTGGAATAACAGAGTGTCAGAAGGGCTATTTTTCTAGACCAGAGCCGGCCAGCCATAGCTACCAGGTTCCGAAATCAGTCATGTTTTTATGCAACCGCGAGCCGAACTAATGGTTGTGTAAGTCGGTGAACACTGAATTGCATGTAAAACGGCTGTAGTCTGGAGAGAGCTCTCTTGCTCACTAACAGAGCAACTTCGTAACTTAAGTTACGAATTGGGAGCAAAATTAGGCGAAACCTTGACTAGATCAAAAATTATTTTCAACGCGCCAAGTTCTTTATGAGCAAAGCTGAAAAACTTTGTTCAATGTACTCACCGTTTGACATGTTTGCATAACAAAACTGATTGTTGGGATCATCCGAGCTGTTGCAACTCCATAGCAAATGTTTAACTTCGTTAGAATTGCGGAGATTTGTTCGATCCCGACTTAGAGTTCCATTGAAAATGATTGGATTTTGTACATTCACCTTGCGCTGCAAATTGCCCATTATGATGGGCTCCACCGCTGGCAACAGAAATCGCAGGTAACACTAAAGAGTCACTTTATTACTTCAATTAATTAAGTTTGCATTTTTTTGTAATAAACTCACACGTGTCACTACCAACGTGTGTGCAATTCGCGTATCCGCACGCAACACAAACATTTGCTCCGTACTTTTATCGAAACGAAAACCCATCTTGTACGGATCAAACTTTAAGGCCAATCCGCGCGTGCTCCCGGCATGACCCACAAGAACTGAAAAGCAAAAGTGACTTCCGTTTTCTTGTAGCTAAACACTTACCTTTCTCCTCAATGTCAAAGAAATTCCAATTAACATGATCGTAAGACGGGTCCTGGCAGTCCGAATTCAATTCGGACATAAAAATCCAATAATTACGCGGCGAGAGATCCACTGGTCGGTTGGGATCCTTGCAAAAGGGTAAACTCAATTTGGGTTCGCAGGTCATGCCACGATGCAATCGTACAATTAGGTTACGTTGCACTAAGGGTGCCCATAGTTGATTGGGTCTTTCGTGAGAGGACAACATGGCAATCACAGAGTGTGTTTCGGTATTAAAATAACGAGCCCGTGTACGTAGGTAATAGCAATGTCTGTAGGGCAAGCTTGGCTCTCGAATGCCATATTTGCGTAAAATAAAACTCAATTTGCGGGTATAACGCCAGCCGGTGGATCTTTGACGAGGTTGCGTGACCTTTGTAAGGATGAGGTAATCCGCCGTATTGACGGTAATGTTTACCACAAAATCACGATATCCCAAACGGGGCATGGTTAAAAAAATGGGATATCTGCGTCCGAAAATGGCATTTTGATTGAAGAACATGTGAAGCTGAAGAGGATATTTTGGCAAACTTCTTTTACTTCTGTTTAGTGTGACATTTCGATTTGGTAATATTTTTTGATCGGCAAAAGCATAACTTAGGCTTTCAGAAGAGTGTTTCGTCTTGAGTTTTTTTAATCTTTCACTTTTCAAGTCATCTTCGTCTTCAAAATAGTAAGCTGATGAATTTATATCTTCATTTCGAACAAAGTCTTGAAAGCTATCATCGAAGCTATTTAAGGCAAAGTTGTTCCTTACTTTTATTTTGCTTTGCAGTTGTTTCTTTGTATTAAAATTTTTTGAATGGCTTTTTCTTTTCTGCACGAGGCTGTTATAGAAGATTCTGTTATGTCTCGTGAAATGATTGCTTAACTTTTTCCTATTTCCTTTCTCATATTCCCAGCTCTCTTTCGCCAAGTTTTGGTCATGAAAAGCATCCCACATTTCGTCTTTATTATAACTTACTTTTACTTCATTCGGTTTACGGTTATATCTCCTCCTGACATAAGGTCTGCTGATATTATTATTCCAAAAGCTTTCCTCTTGATCCTCTGCCCTGATAACCCATATGTATGTCATTATGAGACACAGGAATGAGCAATTCCAAAATTTACACAAACTGCTCAATAAATATTTTATTATTTTCATTTTCATGTTTTCCATTTACTGACTTAAGAAACAAAGAAAAACTGTGGTATGATTGAACCTGGTACCATAATTGCATAACACTCCAAATATGCGGTTGACAGCCGACATGACATTTCACCGCAAAAATTATCCGTGTATTTTTTTGTTGTGCACGTAATTGCTTTAAATTAATTGCGAATTGTGTATGCAAAAAGCAGTGAGTGCACTTCAATTCGTTAAATGATTTTCTGCACAGCTGGTAATTTATTGACCACAACGACAACAACAAAAACAGCAGCTACAGCAACTTCAGTTCCATTTGCCATCATATAAATCACATGAAATTAAGTCAAAGGTGTGGAATTTTTATCAGCCACAAGACGATAGACAATAGACTATCATACTTTATTTACTATAAACTTTAGTGCTTCGAATAGTTAGAAAAAGGTTTTGTTTGTGTGTGTGTGTGACAATTTCTTAAATTGTTTGAGCAAATGAAAATGGAAAGAGAAGAAAAACATTTACAGGCGAGCGCACGTCGAGTAAAAAAGCTAAAACGCTGAGGAAGAGAGTACAGTAATTTGTTCGCCTACTGACGCTAAGGGAATACTCTTTTTGTCAAATCTACAAACAAATCATGGAGCAAGAATAATGGAGAAAGGTTGTTCATCGAAACCGCTTCTGTCAGAAAATTGTCGCTGTTCGCTCTCATTTACGCTCTCTAGATACTTTTTGGTCAGCTGTTCGCTCTCTGGATACATTTGGGGTTATGGTCGTCTCCCTCTAACCACAGTGATTTCCTACTGGCACTTGAAGTTCTTTTAAAGTTTCCTCGTTTAGCACCAGCAAAATTGAGAAGCAGCGCAAACGTTCTCTCTAATTCTAATTGCTCCAGACAAAGTTTACTATTATATATGTTAACCAGAGACCAAACAGAGCTAAAACAGGGACCGAATTTTAATCAACAATGTGAGTTGTTGCTATAGATCAAGGTTGGCCACAGGCGGCTTTCGACCGCGTACTGAAGAAAATATCGCTCACTTACTTCAATACTGGGATAACTAAAAAAATACGATTTTTGACTTAATGATGCTGAAATACTCGCTGTATTGTGTACTATTTTGTGTAAAAATTTTCGTATTGATATTTCCTTTACTTTTCATGTGATATGAAAATATTTCTCATTATAATTTTACAGGTTCATTTTCATGTTAATGCAGGAAAGTCATCTCTCAGTTGTCCTGCAGTCGATATTGAGCAAACATACATCGGCTTTCAGTTAAAACACCATATTTTCATGTTTTATCAATAAGCATTCTAAATTTTTAATATTTTAAATAATTAACTCGAAACTAAAAGAACCCTTTTTTCTGGGTTAAAAACATTGCGAACTAATTCATCTTATAGGCCTGATTGCAGATGACATAAATTTTTATTTCAGCACAATACTTCATTCAAATAAGACTGCTTTGCTGCTTTATGTTGTAAATGCTTACACAAAAGGCCACGCATAAGATTTAGAGAATGGCTTGTATCGTAACGTATTTCATAATGAGTCAAATATAAAAATCAGCTATAAATATATAGTTACATCCGGAGGTGACACAGAAATCTCTAGAGATTTTGCCGACGGTTGTTTTGTTAATCTCTCAAAAAATTCGTCGGGAAAATCTCGTTGGAACACCACCTCTTAAAACAGGGCTGAATATCTAAAAAAATTAATTTAATTATGGGATAATTTTATGTTCTACTTAAATTTTTCGATTGTGTTATATGTTTTATGATAAGTCATATTCTCCAGAAATTAAATGCAAAATTTGTATTTATCTGGCGACCTTTCTTTAATTAGTGAGTTTAGCTGGCTCTAGGTCCGAAAAAGTTGTGTTTGTATTAATGTTAATTGTATGGTAAAGCAGGTGAAGCGATGTGTTCTCCAGCGGTAAGTCTACTGAAGATTCATTCGGGAGAATGATGAAACGGTACCGTATAGGCAACCAGCTCATTTTTGGTGTACAATAATGCATAAGTGGTTTTCAGTTGTGAACAAACACAACTATTTCAGACCAAGAGCGAGCTAAACTCACTAATTAAAATGCAAAATAAAAAAATTGTTTTCGCCAAGGCAGCCCTTAATCCGCTGCCTGTCGAATAGATGGCGCCACCATCGACAGAGGGAGCCACTGCGGAGGTGGATTTTCTAAATCTCCTAACAAAACACAAGAGGTTTGAAACCAACCAAAAGCAATTTCTGTGGCACCTAAGAATTGGAATTCGGTTGGAGTTTGGTTGGAAGAGGTTTTTGTTTCACCCCCGATCATAGCCGATCATGTAAATATTAGTTGCATTCGCAAACATATGCCTTTTTGTGATAGTAGAAAAACCCTTTTTCGTTTTCTGTCACGTTGCATATGTCTTTTTGTCTGCCTGGAACTTGTGACCTAACTGTCTACATCTCCCAGCTTTTACACTGAATAAAGTGCTATCCTAAAACCAATATGCGGAAATTTATTATACTATTTTTCTTCATAATAAAAGCTAACAAAATCGTACGATTGTCGCGTACGTAGATGTGGAAATGCCCATATGCAAGTATAAAGTTGATCGGTATTAGATTAATTTATTTATTTTTAACAAGTGAGAGCAACATACTGAAGCTGTGGGGTTCCGAAAAGAGAGCCTGTCATAGTTGTATCATGGGTTATAAAGTCTGGAGCAACACTATAGCCGAACCTTGTATTTTCAGTGTACTCATAGAAACAGTAGAGCTAAAACACTTTAAGATTACCGTTTGAAAGAGCGTTAAAAATGAGAGAAAATAAATGACAAACATCAACACTCTCAGTGCAAAAATTAATCGTTATGTTAAATTAAATAAACTATTGAAATATGTCAACTAACAATAAATTCAATAGCAAAATGTCCACGTACTCTCTGGAGTTCGTATTAGTGCTTGGAAATGCCAGCTCCAACTATCCACTCTCGCAGAACGCAGCCAAAACCATCAATGAACTTCCTCCAAAATTTCTCTTAGAAAAGTATGCATTAGTGGTAGCACTCACTAATCGGCGCTGGTCACGCTGACTAATGTTCGGCTTACGTCCTACGTGTCTTTTTCCATATTCATTTCGGTTTTGAGCAATTCTCAATTTTAAGCACCAGAATTTGGCCTTCCTCGACATCTGACAGCACTGGCCCACTTGACAAATTTACAAACTACAAATAGTTACTTAACCAAGTTTACGCAAATAAAATCGCCGCCAACAAACTCAGAATAAGAAATTAAATTGTGCGGCTATAGTGATGCACCTCGCACAAATTTAAGTTGAGATTTACTTATTTGCTCATAACTCGAGAACCGCTCATCCGATCTTAATCATTTCTTCGGCAAATCGATACATTTTGCTAATGACTAACTAACTCTAGAAGGTACAAATCATCTATCTACAAAACTGTGGGATATATGACGTTTTTTTCCAAATTGCGTGGGCGGGAGGGGGCGTGGCAAAAATTGAAAATAAACTTGATCTGCCTGCAAGTATAAGAAGCATTTGTCCCATACATGTCAAACCTCTATCTCTTACCATCTCTGAGATCTGTTTGTTCATACGGACGGACAGACGGACAGACAGACGGACGGACAGACGGACATGGCTATATCGACTCGGCTGTTGATGCTGATCAAGAATATATATAATTTATAGGGTCGGAAATGATTCCTTCTCTATGTTACATACTTTTGCACAAACTTAATATACTCTATGTACCTTCGGTACAGAGTATAAAAATCATGCGCCACACAACCTCTCTCGACGACGTTTGCTAAATCATTGGAAAATCATTTACAATTATTGAGAAAAGAAATCCATAATTAAAGTATTAATATTTAAATAGATCATTTTGTAATAGAATATTAACAGAACTTAGCGGAATATGCTTGAGTATTAATATTATTATTATGGGCAAATTAAATTGAACTATTAAATCGAATTTTTAAAGAATGAAAAACCCCGCCACTGCTCAAAAATATTCTTGATCCTATCAAGTTTTCCATTTTCTTGAAAGCCTACAAAATTCATCTTAAACCGACCAATACCGGCAAAACACAAAACAAAAAGAGTATCATAAACTTTGACAGCAAGAGAGAAAAAAGAAATCGTAACGTTTTACGATTTAGCATGTGTGGATAACTGAGAGGGGCCCTGCATGGGGAGGAGGCAACTGAAGATGAACGGACGAATGGAGGACCGCCAAGTTCAGCACTTTCAGCGCGTCAAGTGCTTTTCATTTTCCGAGCACGTCGCCGCATCATAAAACAAAAACGCATGGAGCGCAACGAGGACGGGGCACGTTTAGCATATATATTTTCACACTTGCAATCATACTTTAAGCAAAACGAAACGAAAAAAAACGAGAAAAACAGAGAAAAAGTTCACTCACATTTCCAAGCTAGAGATGACAGAAAAAAATTTAATTTAAGGACAACTCGCTGACTAAACAAGACAAAGAAGTCAGAGGTAGATTTAGAAATTGTTTGGAAAAAGTAGTTATTCTTTATGTACTCCTTTGGCTTAGTCCAATGGCTTTGACTCTGCTTTAGGAAGTTAAATGAAATGAGACTAAAACTGTAAAGAATTAATTCAATAATTCTCAAAATGAAAGATATTAAGCTTTAGTTTATTCCTTAATATTGACTCCTGGTTCTTGCAGTCGAAGTAAAAATATCATAAAAACTCACGACCTTTGAAACTATATTTCTGGCCATCTCTAAGCCTTCCACATACTCAAACACACTTACACACAAGACATGACCTGATGATAACAACAACGTCGCCTCGCACATATCTTCATTTTCACTCGCAGCCCAAAAGCCATGCCATAAAAGTGCGTAGGGATTGTCGCCAAAAACTTTTGCTTTACTTTTTCGTTTTTTTCGCTGCTTTTTTGCTTGTGACAATTTGTTTTATGTGGGGGCTATAATTAAAAAGCCATAGACCTATTTCTGGCGCACAGCATAATTACCGGGAAATGACACAAAATTCATAAATATTCTCCTCAAATAAATTAATATTAATGCCGTCAGTGAAAATGTCTAGCAGTTCGTTTAATAGATGTCAGCCTGGGCCAACATTATTAACTCAATCGACCCAGCAAGGAAGGGGCATGACATTAAAAGGATTTGGCGCGACGCGTCACAATTTCTGACATTAATGACAGATAATGTTTTCAAATCCTGTATATAAAATATTCGAAATACGAAATAGTTGCGCATAAAGTTGAAAAGTTCAAAGCTCTCTAATGCTAAGGAATGTCAACGTCGGCGTCATCGTCATAATCATCATCATTATCATCCTCGTCGAATGCTTAATGGATCTGAAAGCAGCGTGAAACCCAGGCGGGGTTTCCATCCATCCATCCATCACTTGGCCCCGAAAAACTCTTTTATGCTCTCTTAAACTTTCAACTGACGCTCGAGGTGTGGGGGTGGGGCGAGGGGGCTTTGGGTTGATTCGGTGGTTACGTCTGTTTTGGCTACGTTGGCAACTTTGCTTGCGGTCTCGGACCCCCCCTAATGAATTGCAGTCCAGCAATTGCTGCACTTGATTTGCGGTACCACATAATGGTTAACAATTATCTGGTGACATTTTAAGGGATGAATGGGGAAGGCAAGTCCTTCTGAAATTGCACAAAAGTGTGGTCAAGTTGAGGGGAGGGAGGGTTTAATTTTTCAGCTTAGTTGGTAGCTAATAAAAAGTTTCTTTTGCAGCGCTTGAAATATACATAAGCCGTAGTTACTCTAAAACTGTAAGTTTGGGAAGGATCTCAAACTGTAATTGGGCAAATTTCTGGATTTTTATTCAAGATTTCCAGATTTCTACATCGAGATAATACTTATGAAAGAAATCATTTGTCAAATAACAACAATGAGATGAGATAATGTCCTTTGATTCTGAATATATTACAGTTTTCTGAACTAAGACAAAATCTTCATATACTATTCATATAGCTGGGAGTTATTTGATATATTTCACAAGCCTATTGTAAGTGTTCATCAAACTTAAACTGGAACAATTTTACAAAAAATCCTTGTAATTTCATTCCTCGCAAATTGCCTTGTAACATAAATTAACCTTTTATAAAATTAACCAAAAACTGGGAATCTGGGGGTCCTCGGAGAGAGGCTGCAAACACAAACACACCAGCCAGAGCCAACAGAAACCAGCATCAACAGCAGTAACAACAACAACAACAACAAAGCACACATCCTGTGTGTCAACTGAATAATTCGTTGCATGCACAAAAGGCATGCACTCACATCCGGTTTCCTGTCATTCTTTTTGCCTTGGCAGGGGGTGAGTGGCCAGCCTGCAATTTATGTTGTTGTTGTCTTTATGGCGTGTTTGGTATTTGTTGCAACTTTTGTTTTGAATTCCTGCGGCCTTGTCACACGGCTCCATGAGCTTGCAGTTAAATTTATGTTTTTACACACACACACACACATGCATAACTCTTAACGAACAATGAAATGCAAAAAAGTGTTGCATACAACTAGGGGTACGTGCAGAGGGACTCCTCATAGGTCGCGTGGGATGGCGACGCGACGCCTCTTGTAAAGCAGCGTATAATCCACTGATTGCTCCCAAGGTTCAGCTTTCAACAATGAAGGACAAAACTAGCAGAGCGTAAGAGGGAGAGTGACAGGAGGAGTGGCTGCTGTAGCTGTCGGGTCAACGGATGTGTTGCTCCGCTCTCTCACTGTGTACGAAATGCAAGTTCAGGAACTTAACAAAGTGGGGCTTAACCACTTTTTAATGAAGTTTGGGCTCAAACTTCATATTGCTTAAACTTCCTTGAATAAACAATCGATGGGTAAATGGGAAATAAATGCGGCATCCTGGATTTTAGAAAGCTTAATGCCCGATGGGTGCATCGTTGGCTGTTAATTGAGAACTAGCCCAGTGGAGTAACGTGAGGTTGTGCCGCCAGGGGCGGAAGTCGTTAACTTAACATTTATTTTTCTTATTTTTTACCATTAAAAAATGTCTTCATTTAATATCAATTATTTCTTCTTCAATTGTTAATATGGCTAAATTTCTTAACCTTAATGTGCTCATGGTCGATTGAAAGCAGCGTTTGTTAAGAAGAACGAGGCTAAAAAGTGAGAGAAAGTGAGAGTGCATTGTTATTTTTATATATATTAACTATTATCTGCACAAAAAGTTTCAAGGATTATAAAGAGATGACGACACTAGTTCTAAATCGAATCTGGCAAAGTAGCCAACAACTTTATTTTCAAGCCAAATCATGAGGCTTTCTTTATATACCCAGTACCCATTAAAAGTGTGTAAGTGGGGATCTTGAAGTTGTGCAAATGTATGTAACAGCCAGAAGAAAGCACCTCCCACTCTATAAACAATATATATTCTGGATCAGCATCAACAGCCGAGTCGAATTAGCCATATCCGTCTGTACGTCCGTCCGTCTGTCTGTATGAACTCTCCAATCTCAGAAACTAATAGTTAGAGGACCAAGTTTCTGCATGTATGTAGGTGTATACCATACCCAGATCAACTTTGCTTCAGATTTGGAAAATTCCCCTCCTCTTTTTAACCGCGAATAACTGTCAGAGCCACAATTTTTAAGTTTGAACCTATTGACTTAATTTATATTTATTTAGGCAGAATATCTATCTATTTTGAATACCATAATTGGATGAGATTTTAAATAAAACGCAGACCTATCAAAAAAGGTAAATTCAAAATTATGTGAAGCATGTCAAGCAGCACGAAAATATATTCAGTCGAAAAAGCTAACTCAACATTAACTTGGGAAATCAAAGCCATAAAAACCACATTACTTGGTACAGGGTATTTTGCAGTGGGGGCACTCGACTGCAACACTCTTACTTCTTCAGTATGTGTCGTTTCGCTGAAGTGTAAACAGCATTGTTTTTGTGTGTCAACTTTTGTACCAACAGAGCACAATTTGCGGAAAAGCTTACATTTAACTTAAAGAATGGGATTTTTTGAATCGTATTGTGGCTGGTGATGCAGGGTCATACGCCAAAATCGATGCCAATATTGCTCGGCCAGAATAAGATTTTGCAACATGACAATGCTCGGCGAAATGTTGCGCAGCCTGTCAAGACATACCTTGAAGCGCTGAAATGAAAAGTCCTATCCCAACCGCCGTAAAGATCAGACATTGCCACTTCCAACTTCTATTTGTTTTCGTCGATGACTCATGCACTTTCGCTCTTTGGAAGAACTCCAAAATTGATAATAGAAGCGTGGATCGCATTAAAAGTTTCATCGTTTTTTCGAGATGATATCCGAAAATTACCAGAAAAGTGAGTCAAAGTAGGGGCTAGCGATGGAAAATTCCGTAACCGGAACCGTTAACCGAAATAAACCGTTTCATGTCACGTACCGGAACCGATAATCATTTTTTTTAGAACCGAAAACAGTTCACTGTTATTATAGGAATCAATAGCACCGGAACGAAACCGAAAGGTTGGTAAGGTTGGTCTGCTTCAATCTTGCGGCTGCAATTAACGACTTTCTTCTGCACCAGAAAGAATGGGACACAGTTCGTCGAATTGTACGCAGAATTAACACCAGCTGAGGTGGCCACAACTAAACTTCAAGCCGAAAATCTAGTTTTGGGTAATTTTTATTCCATTTGGATACAGTGCAAATTGGAAATATCATAACAATTCGTCCTCTAGCGAAATTGTTTGTTCAGGAAATAGAAAAGTGAGAGAAATCCCTTCTCGATTACTCTATCGGGGTGCCACAGAAACCTCGTTCCAATCGAAAATGTTGAACACCACAGTTCCAATGATGTTCCATCTCTAAAAACAGGGCTGATCTTCGCCAAAAATTTCTTTTTTAATGTGGGTTAATATAATGTTAACTGAAATTTTTGGTTTGGGTTATATGTTTTATGATGCATTTCTAATAATATCTTTTAAACGCATTCTCCACCATTAAGCAAAATTTAAAAATTTGTTGGCACCAAACATGAGTCATCACCTTTCATCCCTTAATCCGCTAGCTATCGTGTAGAGGGCGCCACTTCGACAAAAGGCGCTAGTGAGAAAAGATTGCAAAATCTCCTAACAAAACATAAGAGGTTTGAAACCAACCAAAAGAAATTTCTGTGGCACCTAAGAATTGGAATTCGGTTGGAATTTGGTTGAAAGAGGTTTCTGTGTCACCCCCGTATATAACGAATTTGTTTCTGAACACTGCAGTTTCGTAACACGTATTTCTGGCTTTATAATCGGGGGGTGCCACAGAAATCACTAGTGGTTTTCGTATAAAGTTGTTTTTACGAATTTATATGTGAAGAGGCTCCAAAAAGCACGCATACTAAATCAAATATTTGAATATAAGACATATTTTTCAACCCTAACGTAACGCTAAGTACTGAGTTGGTTGCTTATCAGTTTTAATACCATAGCTAATACTAATACTAGCTACTGGATTCAATTAAGACTTTTCTTGCACCTAAGCTTGTTCGAAGCCATACGGTCGTGCCACAGAAATCTCTAGAGATTTTGAACTCGGTTGGTTTGCAAATCGCACGAAAAATCCTTCGGTGTCCCAGAACTTCAAGAAATTTCATTTTCTTATTTGAAAATCTAGTAAGAACAGAAACTGTTCCAATTAAAGTACCATCGCTAAAAACAGGGCTGCATCTTTCGCAAAAAAATTTCCCTAAGTTTATTAATTTGATGTTTAACTGAAATTTTTTGATTGTGATAAATGTTTTAAGATGCTTTTTTAAATTATAGTTCAAATTTAATTTATATACTTCATAAAAAAAATTAAAAATTTAAATATTTGTGGGCGCCAAACATGAGGTATAACTTGCCAGCCCTTAATGCGCTGGCTGCCAACCAGATGGCGCCCACGCTAAATTTTTAATTAACATGAAAGACTTTGGTTGTTTTTCCTAATAATTATTGAGACGCAAATTTCAATGTTTAAACTAATTAAATAATTTATTCATTTTATGCAACCTATCCAGAAAAACTATTTTGTTTACAGTTCCAAAACTAGTTTTGCTTGTCAAAACTGTTTGGTAAACACCTTGAAAGAGATTTCTGTGACACCGAGAATTGGTTTTGGGTTGGAATTTGGTTGGAAGAGATTTCTGTGACACCTCCGATAAAAACATTCTTAACTTGTGGTCAGAATCCTCCACAAAGTAACTTTTTCTGCCTGTCTGTTGATTCTTTTGTAACTGTAACTTTTGCCTGTTATTGGCAGATTGTATAACCTTTTAAAACCTGTACTTATTGCCCGTATCTGTAGCCAACCGCGGGTGACATCACAGAAATGATCAATGGAATTGGTACAACTTTTAATCCCTTCGGGTTTTTTCATGGGTGGTAACAGCAAAGATTACATTTTTCACGTAATTATTACAAATACTAGGAGGGGTGAAAAGAAACCTCCTTGACCAACAGAGTGCGATGCTGTTGCAAAAACAAAACAATTATGGTGCCCTATAATCCATTTAAATGTGGGCAGACATGTTAAATTTCAGCGCGATACAGCCCTTAGTTTTGTTTTTACAGCTGATTGTTGTTGAAGTGTTTGGCATCATGTTGGTAAAAAAAGGATTTTCGCTTTCTCATAAAACATTAGGCTAAACGGCGAAGGAAACAAATGAAAGTTGGATAGACATTATGGGACTAATTCTCGTTCAGACTACTGCGTGATATATTGGTTTTGAGAGCTTCATGGTGGCCAAACCGGAACTGCCGATGAAGTCCGCAGTCTAAAATATACATGAAATAGTGTTAGCTGACCGGAAAGTGAAGGTGCGCGAGCTAGCAGATGCCACAAGGATTAGTGCTGAGCGCTCACGCCATATTTTGGTCGAGATGCTGCATATGAAAAAGTTATGCGCCGCTGGGTGTTTCATTCCCAATGAGCTAACTTTTAACCCCACCTAGTGCAAAATAGCAATATTTTGTCTTTGTCTATAAGCAAATTGACATTAATCCAATTAATTTTTATATTATATAAATATCTCGTGTCACAAACTTTGTTAACAAACTCCTCCGAAATGGCTTTACCATTTTAATGATATTTTAATAGATTTTAATTGTTTGTAACGCTAGGTGATTTGGCCCCACTCTTGTGAGGCACGTCAGCTCAGTATTTGATTATTGTGAAAATTTTCTAAAATACTAAAATATCGGAATATGGATTTTCATTAATCGTTTCAGTTTGGCCTATTTGCATGTGTGTGTGTTACAGTAAACAATGCCAGTAAAACGCAAGGGTGGCTATTTGGGCCGTCGAACGAATGGAGCAACACACCTGGGAAATGTTATGGCAGCAAGAACAGATCCACAATGAAATGAAATTACGTGTGTCAGAATGTCGCAACTGCCACAATTGGAGCAGAGAAAACAGATGTTAACACACGCAGAACAATTGACCGACAGCGCCAACAGATACCGAATATTCGGCTCTTCCGAAAGTCCTGACTGGTGCTATGGACAAAGAATGTCCCAATTATAATAGGATGTGTTGCGCATCAGGAAAAGTGCAACAACCGGAAATTGAGACGCCACCAGAACCATAGAACGGCCTACTCATCGGCACTGATCCTGATCAAAACTGTTTCTGAAGTCATGCTTTTAAATGAGTGCGCTGGGAGCAAAACAGAAACTTTGCACAATATAGCGGTAAATGGTCAGCAATTTAACTCAACTTCAAAATCAAAGGCTAGCTGTACCATAATGTAAGCTAATTGCTGTCAATATCAAACGAACCATGTACATTTTTACAAATCTTCTTTAGGGGACGTCAATCGTGTGGACGCATGTTATGGCTTCAACAACCTTAATTAGCCTAAAGCCAGGAACATCGTCGGCGAGCTGGACTCCCTTTTCATTTGCACAATAATTACTCTAACTGGATATCATGGCCTAGACCCAATACGCCTTAAGGTATAGGTTCTCCTTTTTTTTAATTTGATCAAAAAATCAAAAGTTTGATTGTACCAATTTAATTACTCCTTTTTTTACGTGCTTAACCTTAAGAACTTTACCTCAAAAAACTTTGCATATGATAAGGAAAAAATCATGAGGATAACTCAAATAGATCTAGAGTTTTGATTTTGAAAGCGTGTTGTCTTTGGAAAACGCCCCACTGTGCTGCAAAAATATTTCCCATTTTTCTGCCATCGCTAAAGACATTATTAGTATTCTTCGTCAATGGTTATAAGGAATGGAAAGGTCCTAACACATATATTTTGCATAGCCGATTTATTTTACTTTTTTAAAGATGTCGTCAACAAAGCTCTTATTTTCTGAGCCCTAAGGCCCTTTGCTTGAAGATATTTTCGGGCATCATCTTAATCATAAAGCACAGATTGCCTAAGACCAGTGCAAAATACGGAATAAAATTCATTCACAAATGTTGTCATTTGTATTTCTTGCTCGAAATGTAATTTTATTGGGTTTGAATTGCATAATTCTGAATTCAAGAATGGGCGCTCTTGCAATTTAATTTACCGAGCTCTGGATTCTAGATTAAGCTGAAGCTTAATTGTCAATTATTCTTAAATTAATATTATTTACAAACATTGACTTTTGACCTAAGTAAGAGTCTTTCAGCATGAGCATTCGCACAACCCTGCCCAAATAACCTTCTCCAACTTACACTTCCTGCAGCCGTGCGCCTTTTTGTGTCCGCTGTACCGCGACGTGACATCGCACCTGGCCTGGGCTCTGGTCCAGGACCTGCAGTTCCCTTTTTCCCTAACCTGCATTAATTTTGCATATGAATACATGGCATCCATGGACAACTAGATTTGTCGTTGCTGTTGCTGTTTCTCTCCTCTCGATTTTCGCGTCCACAGTGTCATGTTTATTGCATGCAATAAATTTCCAAAAAACCATCCGAAGACCTCCCGGGCAACAGCCCCGAGCCTGTGCCGTGCCGTGCTCGCAGCCCTCTCTCTAATGCAAGGGGTGCCTGAAGGCAAGAGGATGTGGAGGTCTCAATTTTCACATTAATTTCGTTTGAAGCTTCTGTTTCGCTCAATTAGCTGTCGCTGTCGGCTCATTAGCAACACGAGAGTCCCGAACCTGACCCAGAATCATGCACAAACACTCAGTGTGAAAGCATTTTGCAGCTATTTCCTTTTTTCAACCAACAGGGATTTCAATTTTGTCATGTTTGGGGATTTCTGGTCGGTTGTGGGAATTGATGTGCACTCCCTAAACCAAGTGCTAAGCAGCTAATCTTAAATGCAAAGTAACTAAATTAGTTAACACTGAGTTTGGGGAGTAGTTCAACAGCAGGAAGAGCAGCAGAAGGGGCTTACTTACCTATAAAAGTTTCATACTCGATTATTCTTAACTCTCTCTTTCTCAACAAAAGTTAAATACGTATTAAGACCATGGAAAAATAAATATAAAATATAAATCATTTGAAAATTAAAAACTTTACCTATTACTTCACTTGTGTTTACATTTCCAGCTTCCAAAGGGGATTGCAGTGCCACAACCCGCCCACCCGCCTCTTGCTCTGCTGCTTTCGGGTCTTGATGATCAGTTGCAAGAACTCAATTTTGTGGCTGGGGCCGTCTTAAAGAATTTTTAATTGCTTTAAAAACAAGTTGAATGCTGTTTTATTTATATTAGAGACGAGGCAAGGCGATGCCATAGACAAATTCCATTAAACTTTTGGCTCCTAAACTGTGTCAAAGTTTGGCGAAGGGTGGAGGGGGGTGGGGGAGGGGCTGTAGGCTTCTTGCTTGGTCCGCTGGCTAAGTATAATTCACTGGAGAGGCGAGGAAGCTCAGCAAAAACTTTTTGCGCAAAGTAAACTCAACTGAATGAAATGAAAATGCCACAGAGGCAACTCCAGGGGCACGGCGGCGGGGTGACGCGTAGCTTCTTTTGGTGAGCAATCAATTTCTGTTGACGTTGACAACAAGGCAAAAGTCCGGCTAAAGTCGAGACGAGTCGAGCTGGAGTCGTGGGGCAACAAATCAAAGTCGACAACGACGACGATGCTGCCGATGCTTCTTAAGACGCCTGTCGAATTGTTCTGGGCGTCAGGACACGCCCCCCCAACTTAAGTCGGCTGCGGTTGAAGTGTATTTAAAAGTTTGATTAGTTTTTAATGTTTGTAAGGCAAGTTTCGCTGTAATTTTTGTGATCAAGTTTTGAATTTCATTTCATTTCATCGTAAATATAATTTTCCAGTTACTCGGTGCCATTTCCCTTTTGGCAATGTATGCATATTTATGCAAAAGCGAACTAATCACAAACATATTGCATAAAATAACAATTTCATAAATTGAAACAAATGTCTAGACTCATTATATGCCGCCCAAAAATGTATGCAATGAAATTATGCAAATTATTGCCCCACACACACACAACACACTGGGAAAACAATGGCAACAATTTCTCATATTTGTTTTTGTTTATACTCTCCCGCTCGCTCGAACATGCTGTCTCGTTCTAAAACACATTTTAAATATTGGATATTTTTCATGTCGGAGCATTTAACATTTTGTGTTTATGTTTCGAGAGGCTTTTGTTATGGCAAATCGAACCCAAAGCTTAAATTTGAACCTACTTACTTGGAATTATGGAACATTTACAGAAATTTAACTATAAATTGCAATGGATTCCAGCGACGAGAGCTGGCAATAAAGGCTGGGCAAGCGGAGGTGTTCTACTTGGGATCAAGCATGTTCTTAAGTCACTTTCTTACACACAACTGCACGAAGTATATGGAGATATCCACTCATTGCGAGAAACTTTATGTTGTACCTAAATATCTAAACTGTAGAAACTAGAAAGAAGACTTTTCTAAGCTTTTTGATTTGCTTTCGGAAAAGGGCAATCAAAAAAAATTGATAGTTGGAGTTTTACATGGCGGAATTGGAAATTCAGGGAGTGCATCGCAAAATAAGCCAGAAAAAAAAATTCATATGCTCTCATAGACTGGCAAAAGACACGTCAGTAGATACAAGGAGAAGATATATAATTGATCTGTGCGAATCAGTCTAAAGGTACTTAATGGAAGCACCATGGGAGATGCAGAAGGAAGTTTTACTTTTACACGAGGCCATTTCAACACAGTAGTAGACTTCTGCCTACTCCAGGGCTTCTGAGGTATTTTATGAAAAGGGCATTCTCCCGCGTAGGCAATTTATTTGGAAGCAGGCCTGTCGTTGCTTTATGAACACACACTAACACTGCTCGACAAAATGAGAGTCGATTTTCCCCCATTTGACCAATCCAACTATTTCTAAAGTAAATTGGCCCGCTGATCATGAAAATCGCGATATACGGGGGTACCACAGAAATCTCTAGAGATTTTGCCAATCTTTCGAAAAATTCGTTGGTGCCACAGAACTTCTAGAGATTTCATTTTCTAATTAGAAAATCTAGTTGGAACACCAGATGTTCCAATTGATGTTCCATCTCTAAAAACAGGGCTGAATCTCTCTCCAAAAAATTTTCCTTATTTTAGATGTGGGGGTAATTTAATGATTGCCTGAAATTTTTTTGATTGTGTTATATGTTTTATGATGCATTTTTAAATAATAATTTAATTTAAAGTCGCATTCTCCACCAATATAATGCAAAATTTTAAAATTTGTTGGCGCCAAACATAAGGAATTAGTTTCCATACCTTAATCCGCTAGCTGTCTTGTAGAGGGCGCCACTTCGACAAAGGGCTCTAGTGAGAAAAGAGATTTGCAAAATCTCTAACAAAACATTAGAGGTTTGAAACCAACCAAAAGAAATTTCTGTGGCACCTAAGAATTGGAATTCGGTTGAAATTTGTTGGTAGAGGTTTTTTCTCCCCCCCCCCAATATGTTTTTATTGACGCGTTGTCGAGATATTATCGATAAACGTTTTTTTCGATTTTTGCAAAAGTTTCCTCCACTTAAACTCTCATAACCTTTTCGTTTTTCAAACGATTTAAAAGCTCTAAACAAATTTTAATAGAAAACAGTTTGTTCTCGGACTAAAATGAGCTGGGATCTATGCTGTTAGAACTATGGGCTCAAAGAAGTAAAAACTATACAAAATTTTTATGTTTTTTTAATTGGACAGTAAAAACTTATCAATTTACTTTAAGAAAAACTCAGATACAGAAATCGGACAAAAGCTGCATTTTTTATGAATTTTTTGGTGAAAATAGACAAAACTATAGTTTTTTTCAAATGTTGCTGTGGCTGTTTTTTTCTGACTTTAAGTAAGTGGTTTTAATGAGCTCAGGCGTAGAATTATTCTAATTAAACCAATTTTTTGCAAAATTACTAAAATTTCATTTGAAACACTTTCAAATTATAGACCTCCACTTTTTGCGGCTGTCTGCGTTTCTTTGAAACTCTCGTATGAGATCATGACAATAATCAATAAAGCCCCAGTTGCCTTGGTACCTGTGCTTAATAGACATCATTTCCTGGTGAATCCTTTCTGCTTGCTCATCGCTTTCGACACAAAAATTTTCATAAAAAGCGTTAAGGTGCGAGTTCAAAAAATGAATTTTCAGGGACATTGTGAAAACTGTTGATAAACAACATCTTTGAATTAATCTGTTGGAAGTACAATTAAGGATCTTTGATTATTGCCCAGCTGAAGTAATTCAGCTCCAACATTGCAAAGTAAGTTAACGTTTTTTGTGCATTTAAATTTGGCCATTTGCTGGACTTAATTTACCAAACGTTCTTTGAAATTAAATTAATATTAACCATAATTTTTATAGGGGTTAACACGCCACCAATAATTTCTAACAACAAGTAAGGTTCGGTTTACACTACGTCAAGTAGCGTCACACTTAAATGTCATACCGTCACAGTGTAACGTACGTTCAGGGGAACATCAAATTATGCGACTCATGAGTGTAAGAATCACTTGGTTCCTGTAAATCAGAGGCGGCCTTCCACAGCTCATATAAGCCGAAGTCAATCGTGTTTTTATGCAAACGCGACCCGGACTTATAGTTGTGTGAATCGGTGAACACTGCATTGCAAGTAAAACGTCTGTTGTATTTGGCCGCTTCTGCTGTAAATGCTGAAGTAAGTGGAAAACTTGTCAGTCTGCCCTTTTACACCAAAGCTTGAATAAAATAGCCATTTCATGACCGATTTCTGCGATTGAGATCTTGTTTTAAAGTGCACTGAATAGGTTTCACTGTTCAATTAAAAAAAACGTAATAAATTTTGTATAGTTATGAATGTACAAGCATTTAAATTTTGATAAATTTTAAAATTTTGAGAAAAAAAAATAATTTTTTTCTTTATTTGAGCTCATAGCTCTAACAACATAATTCCCAGCTCATTTTTTCCGAGAACAAATTTTTGTGCGAAGATTTTTTTAAATTTGCTTAGAGCTTTTAAGGGGGGGTTTTTGTTTTAATTTTTTTTACCTGAAAAGTGTATTATAATTTTGCCCATAAGTTTGTAACGCATAGAAGGAATCATCTCCGACCACATAAAGTATATATATTCTTGATCAGCATGACGAGCTGACTCGATTAAGCTTTGTCCGTCCGTCTGTCCGTCTGTCCTGTCCTGTTTTGAAGCTATAGAGTTGAAACTTTGCACAGAGACTTATTTTTACTGCACGCTGCTAATGTGTCGGAACCGACCGGATCGGATGACTACTTCTTATATGGGTTTTAGTGAAGTAAACTGTTTTCTTCTCAGTATTACCGCTCTCAAACACGGTCATGGGTAATATTGAATGTTTTTAAGTTTATCTGCGAAGTTTGGTCGAAGTCGCTAACCATTGAGACAAGCTTTTTCAAGTGTATAGAACTTCGATTTCGAGAAATACATCACCTCTAAAATGCGTATCAACTTTTTTTGGATCGGTTCAGTAGATTTTGAGTTCTGATCTACTCTGGAAAACCACTATTTTCAAGGCACCTCGGCCCAATAAAATATTGAAACTTTTCACGCCAAAGCCAAACTCGTTACTGCTACAGACAACTAATCCTGAATCAGAAGGCGCTTTACTACTTTCAAGACCGATATGACGCAACTACGATCTCATCTATTTCAAAGCCAGAACTGAGATGATGAACCTGAACTATACCCCACTTCGGGCATAGCACATCTGAGATTACAGACTTTGTGACCTTGCAGAACAGGAAGATGTCATCCACTTTTGCGCAAAACGTCCAATTTTTCGGAAGCATCGACTGTCAAAGAGGCAACTTGTTACAGAACCAGCAATAAGTGGGGACTTTTAAATAAAAGGCTGCTGACAGGTTTTCTCTGGGCGACGGGAAGCTGCTTGGAGAAGCCCTATGAAAACTTACAATAGCAAACTTGAACCCACAGAGAAAAAAAATCAATTTCATGCTGATATTCACCTGATTAAAATGAACTATACAAAAATATCAATATTTTCATTTCGATTTGACAAGAAAATAATATCATTCTGATCCAAAATAATGTCGTTCATGTAAATTGATATTAAATAGTTTTAAGAATGATATAAAAATGATATTATGATGTGTTCAAAATATCGATTTGAAATTTCTAAA
This sequence comes from Lordiphosa stackelbergi, assembly GCA_018904235.1. Taxonomy (NCBI): domain Eukaryota; kingdom Metazoa; phylum Arthropoda; class Insecta; order Diptera; family Drosophilidae; genus Lordiphosa; species Lordiphosa stackelbergi. The sequence goes on from JAEIFU010002593.1 coordinate 40,321, forward strand.
ATATCAATTTGATATTTTTTGTTATATCGGCCTAACATTGATATAAGATTATCATCCATGATTCCACTTCCACAATAGTTTTGTGATTTAGAGTTTAAATCTAGAACGAAAACCGGCTTTAAATCACAAATTTTTTGTGGAAGTGGAACTGAGAACATGGGTGTATATCATCTTTTTGTATCTATGTGTTATATATACCACCCCACAAATTTCTAGAGGAGGCACATCGCAATGCTTCGAACGAAATGTCCACATCACGTTATGAGGCGGAAGTCAATGCTTTGGCTGACATTGTAAGACAGGGTGTGATCACATTGCAGACCGACGTAGAACCTATTGGTAGGCAAAGCCTCATCAAGTCGGGAATCGGGGATTTGTGCGCCTTCTCTGTTCGGTGTTTTTATACCCTTGCATAGGGTATTATAATTTTGCCCAGAAGTTTGCAACGCATCGAATATTCATTTCCGACCTTATAGCTGAGTCGATTGAGCTTTGTCCGTCCGTCTGTCTGTCGGTCGGTCTGTTTCTACGCAAACTAGTCTCTCAGTTTAAAGCGTGAGTAACACTTTGCACAGAATCTGCTTTTTACTGCACACTGCTAATATGTCCGAAACGAACCGGATCGGATGACTATATCTTATAGCTGCCCTAGGAAGTATCGGTCGAAGAGTGGGTTTTTGTGAGAACAAATTTTTGTTTTAATGTTAACGTATCTCACTTCAGCGATTATTAATATTTTATGCTTTCACATAGATTTGAAAGTTTGGTTAAAATCGGATGACTATATCTTATAACAAATCGTGAAACTATCGGTCGAAAAGTGGGTCTTTGTGAGAAAAGCTATTTTGTTTTTAATGTTAGCGTGTCTCTCTTCAATGATTATTAATATT
>JAEIFU010002594.1:0-41157 GCA_018904235.1 Lordiphosa stackelbergi
AATCGGTCTCACACCAAGACGAAGTCGTTGAAAGTCTTGTGTATACCTTTTTCTGTAAGCCTTAAACCAAAGCGTTCTTTTCTAGGTCCTAAAATTTTATTTATCTCAAAAGGGATGTTTGGGCCAAAAAAAGAACCAAAAATTAAATTTATTGGAAAATTTTGATAAATTTTTCATACTGATATTTTTGAGATTACATGACAGAAATGTTCATAACTTCCTCAATTTTCAAGCAACCGATATGATCGGGCACTCAAAATGTTTGGAAAATATGCGGCTCACATATATTTTTTTGAGAATTTTTGAAGGATGGGTCTTTTTGCTAGACTAAGTTTTTTGAAAAAATCCTTCTTTTTTTTCAAGAAAGGTAAAAGATGTATTGTCTCCGGCTCGAGGTCAGGTTGATAGAAAAACGATTTATGTTTCTTTTTTCTCCGATATATTTAGTTGCTCTTCGGCATCCGTTTAAGGGCAAAACCACAAAAAATTTTTATACAACAATATTAAACATTCAATCCTTTAACAAAATTCACAAAAACAGTTTACATACCATTTTTACACGTCTACACCGTGTGACGTGGAGTCTTCAACTAATTGTCAGTGAGTAAGTGTCTGTATAAATGAGAATAGAAAGCGGCCACTCGCCAAATTTTGAGGCAGCGACAATACTACAACAAGAGCAGCATTACAACAACAAGTTAAAAACCCGAATAGCCCAACATAAATCTGACTACAAGCTACGACATCAAACACATACAAAAAACTGCGCTGGCAGCACATTGCGTAGAAAGCGGCCACTCGCCAAATTTTGAGGCAGCGACAATACTACAACAAGAGCAGCATTACAACAAACGCTTCACATTAGAAATGTTACATATCTCAAACGTTTCAACTGACAGGAGACTCAATTTTAAGACTGATACTGAGAACTGCGCGCATTTATACAGACACTTACTCACTGACAATTAGTTGAAGACCTCCACGTCACACGGTGCAGACGTGTAAAAATGGTATGTAAACTGTTTTTTGTGAATTTGTTAAAGGATTGAATGTTTAATATTGTATGTAAATTACTTGTTTTGTTTTGCCTCTGGAGGGGTGTCCCGGAGCAACCCAGATATATAGGGGAGAAAGAAACATAAATCGTTTTTTTCTATCAACCTGACCCCAAACCGGGGACAATACATCTACAATTAGAAAGGTCGCCAAATCACAATTGTGGAAAGGTAAAAATATAAAATTTTTTCAAAATATTTTTTAAAAGGACTTTTAATCCTGAACATTTGGTTAAAAAACTAAAAATTTTTTATAAACGTTTTTAGTATTGAAAATTTTAAAAATTGTTAATATTACACTTTTTATTTAAATTTTTATAAAACCCAAAACTCAATTTTTTGTTTTAATTTATTTTATATTATCTTTTATTATTTTTATTGAGACACAATCTCAGAAAAAAACTTTTTGTATCGAATGCCCTATTTTTTCCCTTAAAATATTAGTACAGTGTGTCCTTTATTGGCAAAAAAAGCTTCTGCCTGAAAATACACATTTGTTTGCATTGTTTTAAGGAATTTTTACCAGGGCTCTTTAATTTCTTCCAATAGTGATCCGATAGTGGTTGGCTTGGAAGCAGCAACTGCCTTCTTGACGTCAGACCACAGATTCAGGTCAGGCGACTGAGCAGACAAAACGTTCACAAAGTTTGCCTTGAACCATTACTCTGCTTTTTTGCTGGTGTGTTTGGGGTCGTTGTCCTGTTGAAAGACCCAAACGAGCGTCTCCATGATATTCACGTACACCTGCTGATCCATGATGGTTTTATCCAATGTAATGGATCTTCTCCATAGTAGAAAAAGCAGGACCATACCATTACACTATATCCTGCATGCTTAATGGTTTTTGTGGTGTACTAGGGTTTGTATTCAGTGTTCCTTGGACGTCTAATGTATGATCGAGATCCCTTTCCACGAAACAAAACCAGTTTGGCCACATCTGACCATAGAATATTCCTCCATTGTTGGGATGTCCAATTTGCATGCTCCCTTGCAAACTGAATGTGCTTACTAAAGTGTGTCGCGTTTAAAAGTGCTACCTTTCTTGGGCTGCAGGGTTTTAGGTTATGTTGCCTAAGATATGTGCGAACTGTTTGCTCCATCGCATCATCGCATCTAGGCTTGAATGGATGCTTCTTGCTCTGACGAATTGACATGAAGAGGGGTCATAGATCGTTTTCGTCCGCGTGTTGAGAGCTTTCCACGTCCTATTGTAATGATTATCGAATTGTTCGTCTCATCAAAAAACGGAAATGAAGAGTTAAGAATGTGCACAGTGGGACGAGGGTAGCAGTAACTTTAAATTTAGTATACATATTATCAAAATCTACAATCATACGTATATGTACTATAACACTAGATTACAGCATAGCCGATCCAGACCATTTAAAAGCCCTTTCATATCAAAATCCCTTCGCTGAGTCCAAAAATGCAGTCCAAATATTATTTAGTGGGGCCGTTTTCGAGAAATCGCGGAGAAGCTAGTTTTTAGATTCTGAAAAAAAAAAACCTTAAGCAAAATACGTATATCTTCAGTATCGGTTCATTCATTACGAAATGATAATGCTTTCTTGGAAGGTAATTGAACGCCCTATCATTCATTCATACAATACATCTTAATCCGGTGCTTGAATTCGGCGTTATAAGGGCTTTTATCGGCAACATTGCATTAAATTTATGAATATTTTTAAAAAAGCTAGATTTTAAGTGCGATTTTCACCACGAAAAAGATTGTGAAAAATTTATTTTATTGGTCACTAAAGATTTATCTATTAAAAATACAATGCCACATAATTCATTTAAATCAGTTTCAAGTTCATGCAAATTGATTTAGTTTGATTGTTTTTGTGTTCGTCGTAGGAGGCATAGTTCACACTCAAACTACTAATCTACTACTAATTTCCGGGAATTTTCCGACCGTCAGGTCAAATTTACCAACTTCAGAAAATTACATTTTAATCTATTTCGTAATCTATCCTTACAAACCGAGTTTGAAGCCACTCGGATGTAAAATTGTTTTTGCAGAATTTTCCGGCCATTTTCCTCGTGGGCGGATTTTCCAAAATCGGGAAAACACGTGTCGAATTATTTCGCGTACTTTGCATACAAACCAAGTTTCAAGTCAATCGGATAAAAAATTACATTTTTCCCATACAAACTTTTCCAACGCTTTTCCGACTTTTCCGGGTGGAATTTTCCAAAACCCCGTCTAAGTACGCACTTCCACCACTAACAGAATTTCCTGTCCAAATTTCAGCTTTCTATCTGTTACTGTTTAGGCTGTGCGATGATTGTCAATCAGTCAGTCAGTCAGTGAATCAGGACACTCTCTTTTATATTTATAGAGATTGTAAACTGGAAAATGTGACAATATGAATGAAGTTGAGTTAATTCAGATTTTGATTTAAATGAACAATAAAATTTTCTAATTCATTTGAATTCATACAAAATCAATTCAATTCTTTTTATACTCTGTACCGAAGGTACATAGAGTATATTAAGTTTGTGCAAAAGTATGTAACAGGGAGAAGGAATCATTTCCGACCCTATAAAGTATATATATTCTTGATCAGCATCAACAGCCGAGTCGATATAGCCATGTCCGTCTGTCCGTCTGTCTTCCGTCCGTCTGTCCGTCCGTCCGCAAGAACAAACAGATCTCAGAGATGGTAAGAGATAGAGGTTTGACATGTATGCGACAAATGCTTCTTTATACTTGCAGGCAGATCAGTTTATTTTCAATTTTGCCACGCCCCCTCCCGCCCCCACAATTTTGAAAAAACGTCATATCTCCCACAGTTTTTTATATAGATGATTCGTACCTTTAGAGATAGTTAGTCATTAGCAATATGTATCGATTTGCCGCAGAAATGATAAAGATCGGATGAGCGGTTCTCAAGTTATGATCAAATAAGTGAATCACCCCAAGCCCTGATCTCTACCACCTGCTCTCAACAGATCTCTCTCTTTTCTCCCTAAAAACGTCTGTCTATAACTATCTTCGGGGAAATGTCTGACCACTTCTGGCTGTGAGTAGGGGCATAGCTTGCCGGGCTGGCTAAAAAATATTCCCCTACCGGGTCAGAGATTTTCCTGTTTTTAAATTTAATTTTAAGGTTTAAACTTTGTTATTATTATTTTTTAATTTGGAAACTGGTCTTTGCTGGAAAAAATTGCCCAATCGAACTTTATCAAGAAGATTCTGAAAGCAAACATTGATCGTCACAGCAAAAGCTCCAGAAGGATCCGCAGCTCACAGATCGTGCTTTATACAACGCAGTCCGCATCGACGACGACTTAGTTGAAGACTCGGATGCCTTATAAGGTATAAAGCATTAAAGGACAAACAGTCGAAAATGCTGATTTTTTTTATAAAGCAGCCATTAAAAAAGAAAACATGCTAAAATAACTCTCAAACAATGATGATATATACATAGAATAATCCCGCTTCCCGTCAAAGTTTCCTATTAATTAATTATTAATTACATAGCCTACTTTTTATTAAATATTAACTTTTAATTTGTTTTAACAAATCTTTTAGTTGCTCCGTTTTGAATTTTGAGAACGTAATCCCCCACCGTGCGTCGGAGCCGTTATTAGTTTATTTTGTAAATATCATTGGAATCTTTTTGATAGGTTTTCTTAGCTTATACAATTTTTTGTAACGTTTTTGTATTTTTGTTGACAGCACTTTTTTGTCGACTCTAAATAAATAAAAAATAAAATCAACAATTCTGCAATTCCACACACTTATTGATCAGTTCTCCTACAATAATTTATAATTGTTAGCTAGCCCCATCCTCAATCCCATGCAGGTGAATTGCCCATCCTCTGTATGCAAGCCAGTTCGTGGCTCTTTTCAATATAATCTATTAAAAATTTATGCCCACACATGCGCAAATTTTCTAATTGAAAATGCAGACCTGTTTTGGGGGTATTATGCCCAAGTTTGCCGTTGTTGTTGGTATTGCTTCTGGACATTAGTTATAGCATAGGAGATGCAAATGTATATGTGTAGAGTGCACTGGCCAGCATGATAAATTGCTACATAAATTATAATAAACGCACATGCCAAGGGGATGGCAGATGCCCAAGCTAACCGCACATAGTTTTGGCCAAAAATTTACATGAAAAACTAATTTCGCTTGGGAAGTCTCTGATGTGTCGCTGATGAAATGCCATACAAATTGAGTTCACACTTTCCGGCAAACACGCACAGATACCGACTGACTGCATAATTCGCATCATCAAAATTCATGAACCGCCTCCACGATTAGTAACAAATGTTACACAGTCAAAGTCAAGACTCTCTCCTGCTGCATAATTAAAGTATTTTTGCAGACAGGCGGATGGACGCTATGAACATGCAAGGCCCCATCTCCCATTCACGCATCTCGTGCTGGGCCAATGGACTTGAATTTATGCCACTGCAGGGGAAAACTCGGTCAATGAGTTCGGACTCCGGCTTTAGGTCACGAAATTAAATGCACGATAAGCCGACTTGAGAAATGGCATGCCAAAAATGCGAGTGCCAACAAATTATATTACATGCAAGTGAATTCTTGCGCTCCACCGCTTTCGCCTGCTCGTTGCTATGCTAAATAAAAGTCGCCCTCTATTGCTTGATTGCGCGGCAAAGTATGCTACGATTTTATAGCCCTCCCCGACACTTGTGTGATTTACGCGCCATGCTGCAAAAACACTCGAGCCCGAAAAAATTGAAAGTGGCAAAGACAAAGAGAATGCCTAAAAAAATAATCGCAAGCCAGGGAGTAGTCGACCGTGATCGTAGCCAGAAATAAATGTTAAATAAAACACTGTTTTAGAAATTAAAGAGCTACATTGTATTACATTATTCTTCAGTTAAAAACGAGTTGGAAAAATATCCACAGAGTAATAATATTTAATAGGTTTTAAGATGACAAAATTCTTTGAGCCTTGAGAAAGCATTCAAACAAATCCCTGGTCTGCTTAGCCCAGTCGCACCTTACAGTTACTATCACCACCCTTTCAACAATCCCAACATGCCACACCTTTATACCCTGTCTGTTACCAAAACCAAAAAAAGCGGCCGCAAACATGCGTGCATGTGTGTGTACATGGAACCGACTTCACACCTCTCCTACGGAGGAGAGTGGTGTAAGTGGGATGGAGGACGGAAAACAAACGCTGCCAGCAATGAAATGCAATGCGCAAAATGCATTTTCCGCGACTACACAATTGAAGTAATAAATCACGCCTGGGACCGTGTGCGAGGGGGAAACCAAAGTTTTTTCGGCTAGTGCCACAAAAAATTGTTCCCCAAACTGGAAATGCATGCGTATAGTATGTGTTCATGTACATACAATATATGTATAAGTATTAAGTGCAATCATGTGGAAAGCCCGGGAACTGCAGCCCGGAGATGGAGACGGAGACTACCTATTAAAATGTGCACTCATTAATCATCGGCCCAGCCTCGCCCTTTATGTATTGTGTATTTTTAAATGAAAAAAATTGAAAATGCGAATTTATGCAGTTTTCATGGACAGCAATGGGTGAAAAAATTGTGCTCAACTGCTGTGAAAGAATTTAATACATTTCATAAAGTGTTTATTTTTTTCGGCTGTAAATAACAGCAAGAACTACAAATTGTGTCTATTGTACGTATACGCCGCACTGCACAAATTGAATGGAAGTTGATCATTCCTAAGGGGCCGCAAAGCGTTTGGCACTCAGCGGAAATATGGGGAAGGTGTGAATGCGATTTTAAAAACTAATTCGACTGTTTTTTTTTATAAGACGTCAAGTCAATTGTAATATTTATGCGTCTGTCTGCTGCAATATAAGTCTCACAGTCTCACAAGTCTACAAAGAATAACACAAAGAATATTTCCAATTGAAAAGTCTTTGTACTGTTGGGGTATTCAACAGCCCTGAAACATTTTAATTGACGAATTTGTGGAAGAAATTCTGAGAGACAAATGGATATTTACTGAATGCTTATCGATGTAGGTGTACAAATCAGCATAGAAATTCGCCTTTTTACAATATATGCATACACATCGCTCACTTGCTTCAATACTGGCATATTTCAAAAAAGACGATTTTTGACTTAATGATGCAGAAATACTCGCTGCATTGTCTACTATTTTGTGTAAAAATTTCCGTATTGATATCTCTTTTACTTTCCATGTGATATGAAAACATGTCTCATTATAATTTTACAGGTCATATCTCAGTCGTCCTGCAGTCGATATTGAGCAAACTTACATCGGCTTTCAGTTAAAACATCATATTTTCATATTTTGTCAATAAGCATTGAAAATTTATAATATTTTAATTAATTAACTCGAAACTGAAAGAACCATTTTTCGGGGTTGAATCCATTGAGAACTTTAAACGTGTTTTTCTCACAATGGATTATTTTGAGTTATGCCAGTATTGAAGTAAGTGAGCGATATATATTCTTGATCAGCATCAACAGCAGAGTCGATAAAGCCATGTCCGTCTGTACGTCCGTATGAGCGAAAAGATCTCAAAGATGGGACATAAACTTCTTAAACGTGCGAGTTGCGAATTCAGCTTTTTCCCGTCATCTCTATCTTTTTTAATAACCTGATTGCCGGAAAATTAAGAAACAGCGTATAGCGGGAATTCTGGCTTTTTATAAACTTGAAATGTGTATAATAATTTTGCCCAGAAGTGTTCAACGCATAGAAGGAATCATCTCGGACCACATATTTCTATCTATATACATATATAGATCTGTACGACCGACTGACATATTATCAACGCCCAGCCTAAACGGCCTATCCTACAGGTTTGAGATTTGGCATGGACCTTCGTTTAGTTATGCAGACGCGCACTAAGAAAAAATTTGGAAAATTCCACGCGGAAAAGTCTGAAAAGCGTCGGAAAAATTTTGTATGGAAAAAATGTTATTTTTCATCCGATTGACTTGAAACTTGGTTTTGTAAGCATAGTACGCGAAATGATTCGACACGTGATTTCCCGAACTTGGAAAATCCGCCCACGAGCAAAATGGCCGGAAAATTCTGCATGAAAAAAACTATTTTTCATCCGATTGGCTTGCAATTCGGTTTGTAAGAGTTTAAGGATTTTCCGATGTTGGAAAATTTTACCCAACGGTCGGAAAACTCCCGGAAAAGTCGGCATGAAATAAAATATTTTTCATCCGATTGGCTTGAAACTCGGTTTGCAAAAGGTAGAGTACGAAATAATTTGAAATGTGATTTATCAATGTCGGAAAATCCGCCCCCATGCGGGAAAATTCTTCATGGAAAATACTATTTTTAACCCGATTGACTTGAAACTCGGTTTGTAAGGTCAAAATGAGAATTTATTTGTGTTTTTATTTTCCGATGTTGGAAATACCGCCGGGATGCCCACTGGAAAGTGGTTGGGAAGTGGATGGCATGTGAGTGGGATGTGGGTGGTTAATTGTTGTGGAAGTGGGTGGGATATGGGTGGGAAGTGGGTGGGAAGTAGATGGAATGTAGATGGGATGTAAGTGGGATGTAGATAGGATGTAGATGGGATACAGGTGGAAAGTGGGTGGTATGTGTGTGGCAAGTGGGTGGAAAGTTGGTGGGCATTGGTTGAGAGTGGGTGGGATGTGGATGGGAAGAAGGTGTGCATTGGTTCTATACTGTTGAAGGCGCAGCGAAGCGCGACGGGTTATTGCTAGTAAAGTATATATATTCTTGATCAGCATGACGAGCTGAGTCGATTAAACTTTGTCCGTTCATCTGTCTGTCCGTTCTAAATGAACTAGTCCCTGAGTTTTGAAGCTATCGAGCTGAATCTTTGCAGAGTCTTCTTTTGACTGCACGCTGCTAATATGTCGGAACCGACCGGATCGGATGACTACTTCTTGTAGCTGCCATACAAATGATCGGTTGGAAAAAGGGTTTTAGTGAGAAAAACTATTTTATAGGGAAGGAAGAATGGGGTGTTTTGAGCCACCGGGGGTTGTGAGCCACTCAAATACTGACCACAAAAAATACAATTACAACTTTTTGTTTATGTCAAGTTTCTCCCTTCTTATTACGTTACTTTTGGCAAGCAACCTGTCAGTGAACGCGTTTTTTAAGTTTGTGCACCAGAACGCGATTTTTTTTTAAAACAAAGAAGTTTTTTTCTCATTTTTGACTTGTGAATATTAATCAAAATTTTTTTCGTAGTGCCAAAAGTTAGTATGAAGGAAATATCTTTAGTCAATTGCCTTTTTAATAGAAATATGAATTAAAAAAAAAAAAAAACATATGGAAGCTAACTTCGGCTCTACCGAAGTTTATATACCCTTGGAGCATGATATTTGCCGCCAGTTTGTTATATGGCTATACGATATTTTCATTCGATTTCGATCTAATTCCTCAAAATTGTGTTGAAACAGATAACATTACTATCTGGAAAGTATAAAGACGCTACCATTGAAAACAAAAAAGTTTTTTTCGCAAAAACTACTTTTACAACCGATCGTTCCTATGGCAGCTGAATGCTATAGTCATCTGATCCGGCCGGTTCCGACAAATGTGCAGCGTATTTGTACAAAAAGACTTCGTGCAAAGTTTGGTTACGATAGCTTTAAAACTGACGGAGGAGATAGCATATAAACAGACGGACGGAGAGACGGACATACGGACATGGCTATATCAACTCAGCTCGTCACGCTGATCAAGAATATATATACTTTATGTGGTCGGAGATGCTTCCTTCTGTGCGTTACAAACATCCGGACGATTTCAATATACCCTCTCCAAGGGTATAATGTTATTTTGGTTATGTGACGTTAACTAAAAAAAAGTGAAATATGTATGGAGGGTTGTGAGCCACTTTGTCAAAAAGTCGGTTTTGACATCCAAAGAGAATATTGCAATGATGCGCAATAAAACCAGAGATGCAAACCACTCGGAAATAAGGACTGGTTCGGTTCAGTGGTTCACACAGTTTTTACGTATAAACGTTCTCATTTCGTTTTAAAATCCTACAACTATACATATCAAGTGACTTTGTTGTGAGTTGTTTAGAAACTTTCACGGTTTGAAATCGACTACTGAAATCGTCCAATAACTAAAATTTTCTTTTGACCTGATCAAGTAATCAAGACATATTTGGCACTTCACATATAAATAAATTTTCAAAACAACAGGGAATAATCTTAATAATTTTTAGGTAAGCGCTAACAATCGATATTATATTTTATAAGGAATTGAATGAATATCCGTAATGCTTTCTTTTTATTTCTTTCTTTATATTCTTTTTATTTTGGAGTCATTTGCAAAACTTACAAGTAAATCGTTTAAACTAAGATTTTGCTCACTATTCGCCAGTAACTCAATACCTAGCTGAAATGAACCGTGCCATTTTATTTTTCCGGTTTTTGATTCGTTTTTGCATTTTTTATAAACCCACCAGTTCGGCTAACTGTACGGTTACCGGAAAACTTAAGAAAAATATTAAACAATATTTCCATATTTTTTTAAATATCAAAAGTTGTACTATATTTACTTTGCATATTTATGGGACTTAATACAAGAAAAAATTTAAAGTTTATGTAAATCGAACAACTATTTTGTCCACACTAACCCAACCCAAAAAATAAGATATAAAATATTTCCAGCTATTTTTGCTGGTCATTTTGTGGTTTAAGGGACTTTCCATTTGCAAAATGCCATTGTCCCACTTAAATGGCGCATAAATGAAAATATAAACAAGGCAAGCGATGCTTAATTAAAAACATTACAACATTTGACCTTGGACTAGACGACAGTGGAGGGGGGGAAGAGAACTGGGAGCAACAAGTGCAGCAAAGGCAACAACAACAACTGCATAATGGGGCAAGACCAAAATACCAAGTCTACACTGGGTCATTTCCGCTCAAAAGGGAGATGCAGCGCGCTCTCTTCGCCTTCCCTTTTCCTTGCATTTTTTTTACATTTACAAAAATCAGGCATAACTAGAATGGTGGAAAAGACAACAATATAATTGAGAAGGCGGCTGATTTTGCTACACCCTCATTTGCAAGCTTGAACAAGTGAAGCTCGAGGCAGTGCTTGTCCTGGTTTGTCTGATTATAGTTAATAATTTAGAACATACTAACAACCGACGCGTCGGCAGTTAACTGTTGCACGCTCTCAGCCCCCTAAATTATTCAATTTTGTGACAGTGTCAGAGAATACGACTCGACGTCCTCCCCGTATGTCATCAAGGTAGGCCCGTTGGCCCCTAAAGTTAATTTAAAATTCCGCTTTTGTCTGGTCAAATGGTTCGGTTGTTATTTGCCACAATAAATTATATAATTGTTTTTTTTTTTTTTTTGAGTCGAATTTTGACTTTCAACCATTTTTCAGCAGCACTCACTTGGTTCTTTTGGAGCCGCACCATGCCAAATGGCTCTCAATTTCAAATGTGTGTGTGTCGAGCTCATTTTTTGTAGATTTATGCCACTCGTGCTGCTCATAAACTTTCGGTAGAGGCAATTTCAACAAAAACCGCTTTCCCCCAAAGTTTCATATACATTATGCATATCAGTTTCATGCCGCACACAAACACCCGCCGCACACTGTTTATTATTAAAATATGAGAATACGTCTAACTGTGCACAGTTTCATTCTATTGGACAAAATAATTTTCCAACCACATTCTCCGCCTCTAATTACTTTTGTTTTTTAATCAGCAGGCTTGACCCATACATAAACACTCAGGCACACATGCAACGTCCACACACACCCACGTGGTGTAACGCGAAACATTTTGTGCTCGAAAATAAAATTTTTGTTATTAATTTAGGGCTCAGAACTAATAAAGTATGCAAGAGGGGATGTGAACGACCTGCTGTGTCCTATTGTTGTGCCCAACTCAACAACTTTTCGACGAATGTTGTTTGCGCAGGGATTACAAAATTTGGCCAAAAATTACCATTTTGCCGAGATGTGATGATTGCTGTGATATGGGCGAAAGTTAATGAGAATATTTGACACAGATTATTTTCGGGTTAGTGTTGAGGTTTTTGAGAATTTACGGTTTCAGTTTATACACAGTTGAATTGGATGGCGGAAAACTCAATTTATAAATACATTTTCATTTGAATAGAAAATAAGAAATTCTATTGTAAATTTCAGCGTTTTTCAACGCATTAATTCGTGCTGAATTGAAGAAGTAATTAATACTTCTGAAGAAGTAATTAACACTTCTGAACAGTCTATTTTGTAGTACAAACAAATAAACTTGTGAAAACAAAATTTAACATCTTGGCTTACAATTTTTAATATTACCAGTTTTGTTGTTGATTTTACTTATTTTAGGGCATAAGGCAGATGTGACTTTTTGATTCATCTGATTTGATTAAAGCAGATACTTTTGCTTTCAACGTATTAAATCCAACATGTTCAACTACATTTTGCTGTACATGCTGCATTAAGCAAGCTGAGCAAATTTTATGTAGGCACGAAAATCCAAATTGAGAATAATAAGTGGTCTCATTCATGGAATTTGCAAGAATTTATTGGTGTATGCTTTTGGGCACATACATAGTAGATTCAATTCTATACTAGTACCACCAGCGCAACGCCTTAGAACAGCATTTCAATCATGTTCAGTATAAAGAAAGTAAAAAGTTTAAAATAAAGATTTTTCAGGAACAAAATTGGTGGGTGGGTTTTAGAATTAGAAGTCCATGCGTATTCTGCTATGGATTGAACTCAAAAATTAATATTTCCTTTTTTTATACTCTGTACCAAAGGAAGACGAAAAAGATATGCAATGGCGTTAAGAAATGGCGAATCTTTTAAATCACGAACGTGATTTCGGCTTGATAGCTGAGACACATTATTTTGCAACTGCTCACGGCAAAGGAGTGTGTGATGGAGTGGGCGCCATTTTTAAAAGATGCTGCTATTGAAGTTTTTGCCAAGGAAAAGCAGATGACGCAACAAAAGCCTCGCTCTGGACACTGATAAACCTTTAAACTTTGACTAACCAATTGGAATAGAAAAACATCGAATTTGTTTTTTTTTTTTTTGTTTTCTTGTTTTCTTTGGCCAGAATTTGGATTATTTACTTTGGCAATAATAGTTTAATAGCTCGGTGAACAAATTTTGACTGAAATTTGATTAATGGTTTTAAAAATTAACATAATATTTGAAAAAAACAGTCAAACTGCGCTCAGGCTGTCTTCCATCTTGAAATAAATTGTGAAATGTACATAAAAATATGCTCTTTCTGAGAAAAAATATTCGGATCAAATACAGATTGGCCCTCGAGAAGAAAATTACAAAATACTGATTTTTTTAAAGAAAATAATACTTCCGATAGCTTTGGCAGCAGTCTCACATTTTTATCGAAAAGTTCACGAGAAAATAACGAAAAATCAAAAGTTATGATTTTTTTTTAATTTTATGTGTTTCTGGGTTATCTTAAGAACTATTAACGGTTGGGGAAAAACTTTTTGGGGTATTTTCATCTAAGTATGTATACATAGTACTTTAAAATAATAGCCATTAATAATTTTTTGGAAATAAAAAAAATGGGGTGGCCGAGTTGATATGGAATGTCCCTTATTCGGGTTTAGCAAATGAATGTAACAGGGCGAAGGAATCATTTCCGACCCTTTAAAGCAGAAATGCAAACCGGCTCTGAGCCGAACCGCACCGCATTTTGCACTCGCAAACCGAACGGTAATTCGAACCGGTGTGTGTTATAAAATGCGGAGCCGAACCAAAAGCCGAAAAATAATACGGTTCCGTTCGGTTCACTTTAGCTAGGATTTGAGTTACTGCCTAATAGTGAGCAGCGGATGTTTGAAACGCACTGAAGGAAGCATCTCCGACCACATAACATATAAATATTCTTGATCAGCATAGCGAGCAGAGTTTATATAGCCATGTCCGTCTGTCCGTCTGTTTCTCCTCCGTCAGTCTTAAAGCTATCTTAACCAAACTTTGCACGAAGTCTTTTGGTACAAATACGCCGTACGTTTGTTGGAACCAGTGGCGTAGCGAGGGGGGGGCGGCCCGCCCCGGGCGTCAAATTTTTAGGGGCGGCAATTTCTTGAGTGCATTTTTGAAAGCTTACGAGTCTGTTTAAAGGGATTAAAGATCAGTGGTCTACAATGGACGGAGTCAAAAATGCTGCAGTTTTTAGACCTTGTGTTTGACTTAATCATAAAAGTTTGGGGATTCCATATATTCCACTCTTTCATCTTGCTTCTTCCTATTAAGCCCTTTCAATATATTGATTATGTTATCAAGGGCATATATAGGGGGCGCTGATTTGTAGTATGCTTTGAAAATTTCTTATGAAACAAATGTTGTGTCAACTGTACAATAATTAAAAAAAATAACCACATTTTCCATTTTAAAAACCAAAAATTTCTACCTTTGAGCAAAATCAGAAAGTTGTTTTCAGATATACCTTTCAATCAATACAGAATGAGTTATTTAATCCTTTGTTATATAAAAAAAACACAAATTTATAGTGTCAATTATAAAAGAACAATTAACAAACACTAAATAATATTTTCACGTTAATTCGTCATAGTTCGCGATCCATCGTTTTCGCAATATATTCCGAATTTTTTGGGTTTACAATTCCATAGTGGACTCGATTTCTTAGGTCACAATGGCGTACAATGAGCAGGACCATCTCATGTTCTCTTTCCAAGCTTAAGCATCTTTGCCACTGAAATGGAATCCGTTCGACTTCCACAGTTTAGGTTATGCTATGTTTCCAAAAAACGTAGTCCAACTCGTCCATATCAGCCATCAGTTAAAACCTCTGCAGGCAGACTACAATGAAAGCTAATTCGAAACGCATTTGATATCAAACCAGAAAACCATGTTCGACTTCGAAATAGTTTTTGTTTCGGTCCATCGAAGTCAATTTTTATTTAAATTTTGGTTAAGGAGGTATGTAAAAAGCGATTCCGCGGCACTTGCGAAAAAATTTTCGCCTGCGGCGCTATCTTTTATATATCACACAGTTAAAGAATTTTTCCAATAATACTTAACAATGTCTATGATAGCAACTTAAGCTAAATAATACCCCTTAAACAATTTAGGTCTTTGTCATCCCTAATCAAAATTCTGCGTACGTCCCTTTATGTTACAGAGAATTTTTTATATAAAGAATAAGAATAACTTAATTATAGAAACAAGTTTAAAATGTAGAACGATTCAAAAGGGAGGGGGCGGCAAATTCGACTTCCGCCCCGGGCGGCATAACCACACGCTACGCCACTGGTCGGAACCGGTCGGATCGGATGACTTATGCATATAGCTGCCTTAGAACCGATCCGTCAAAACAGTATTGGTATTAAGGTTCGAGTAAAAAGGAAAGCTTGGTTATTCGCTGTATCTGTTAGAAGATTTTAACGGTAAAGAGCGGTTTCTACGGCTCTCGAAACGGCCGCGAAATGAAAAACTCCATCTAAAAAAACTGCTGCGCGGTTTCCACTCATTGTGAAAAAAGCTTACATTTGCCGATAGGTTATTTTAGAAAAATAACGTACTTATTAGTGCTGTTCACGCCTCTTTTTTTGTGGTGACGCAACGAAAATAGGTTTCGATTTGCGGGACACCAAAGGAAATTTTCCCAAAAATCAGGAATTTAATAATAATTTAAAAACGAAGCAAGGTATTGTGGATTAGTTTTCTGCTTTAGGTTATGTATACCGTTGAGCTATATGTGCGAAAAAAAGGGCTTGGTACAAGAAAAAAAAATTTTGTTCTTGCTATTTTAAATAAGAATGTACATATCGCTCACTTACTTCAATACTGGCATAACTCACAATAATCCATTTTGAGAAAAACACGTTTAAAGTTCTCAATGGATTTAACCCAGAAAAAATGGTTCTTTTAGTTTCGAGCTAATTAATTTAAATATTATAAATTTAGATGGCTTATTAATAAAACATGAAAATATGATGTTTTAACTGAAAGCGGATGTAAGTTTGCTCAATATCGACGCATTAACATGAAAATGATGTAAAATTATAATGAGACATGTTTTCATATCACATGGAAAGTAAAAGAGATATCAATACGAAAATTTTTACACAAAATATTATATAACCTGTGAAAATTGGCTCTCCGAGTTTTTTGCCAATAGGGAAGCGAGCTTCTATAAGAGGGGCATTATGAAGTTGGCTTCTCGTTGGGAACTCGTCATCGAACAAAACGGCGCACATTTGACTTAAATCGCATTATTATAACCAATTTTATGAACAATTGAAAATTCAATAAAAATACCGCAAGACTTTTTTGACAACCTTATATATTCTTGATCAGCATCAACAGCCGAGTCGATATAGCTTGTCCGTCTGTCCGTCCGTCCGTCCGTCCTTCTGTCCTTCTGTATGAGCACCTAGATCTCAGAGATGGTAAGAGATAGAGGTTTGACATGTATGGGACAAATGCTTCTTTTATCTGCACGCAGATCAAGTTTGTTTCAAATTTTGGCCGCGCCCCCTCCCGCCCACGCAATTTGGAAGAACGTTATATCTCCTACAGTTTAAAGATATACGTTTTGTTCCTTCTAGAGATAGTTAGTAATTAGCAAAATTAATTTGCCGAAGAAATGTTAAAGATCGTATGAACGGTTCTCAAGTTATAAGCAAAAAAGTGAACAACACACACCTTACACCTTCCACCCTAAAAAAATATTGCATACTTTTCGGTTGGTCACACTAAGGAACGCAGGAACACTGTGAAACATGTTTTTTCATGAGTAACGGGTATATCGAAGTCGGTTAGAGCCGATGCTCCCTTATGCTCTCGTTTTTCAGACCAAGTTTGTTTCAGGTTTGGGGAATCAGGATACAGGGTAGTTTTGAGTCGAGGCATTCGACAACAGCACTCTTACTATTTTTTTTATGTGCTGCTTTATAAAAAAAATATTTTTAATAGGTAGATATGTTCCCCTGTCCGTAACCGCATCTAGGTTAGCTGTTAGCTGCAAGCAATAGTCGCACTCGCATCGCCGCCGCCGTCGCGGAAAGCCAAACAAGACATGAATTTAATTAAAATCTGAAATTACTGCCAACGGCACAGCATTCGCAATTCGCCTTGGTAAGGGCGGACAATTTTTAGACTCGAATTTAACGCAGTTTTCAAACGTGTAAAACACCCGTCTTTAAAGCCTTTAACTGGGCTGCGCAGATGTCCTTTGCATCTTTATAACATACGCAAATACATAGCGGCTCTGAATGCAATCTGCAATTGGAAAATTCAACGGCACTTTTAAATGCTTACTTTAGTGCTGCCCCAGCAACTCAAAATAATTATTTATTGTCCTGCGGTTGCATTAAGGCACACTCTCTGCCAATTCGACAGTATATGCCAAGCAAATTAAAATTAATGCAATTTTATACATGCAGCATCATGAGAGAGATATGAGTGTGCGGAGCAAATAAAGGAATAATGTAGCCTGCGTTCAATAGTTGCAGTTTTAAATATTAATAGGTTACAGTACAGAGTTGGTGTGTGCGTTTCCGACGTAGATTACATTATATCAAAATATTGCAATCAACAAGCCTGTTAACAATGACCCAAAACCCAATGCAGACAGTCCAGAGAAGGATTCCTTTCAATTTTCCGCCCAGAGAGGATAATTTTTTGCTCTTTTGAAAGGTCATGAAAACTGGTTGGATGCGAAAGCTTTTAATAGGTATTAAATGATGCCGATACCATATACTTCTCAATTTTATGAATTCAGCATTCAGATTCCAACTTATAACGGTACATATTTAGCAGGGTGCATGTAATAACGCCCGCTGACATAACGCCCGCGGGCTTTATGTCACTTTTGAAAATGTCATAACGCCCGCGGGTCACTATGTCACTTTTTCGGGCTTTATAACACTTTACGCCCGAAAAAGAAAAAACAAATTCTGAGTAAATTTTGTATGCAGTTGTATAAACGAAACCCTTTATATTTTGTTTATTCAAATATTTTAAGGTTATTTTCAATAATTTGTCTGCAATAGGGGCAGAGCAATGGCGAATTGTTCTTTTTGAATAAAAATAAACGCGTTGTCTAGATCTGCCTCTTCAATGTCCGAATGGCAATCCAATTCTTCAAATGTCGTTTCCCACTTGATCAAATCATTTTGTCTGTTTATAAGAGAGTTGAAAGAGTAGTAGAGTAGCGTTACCCCTACTCCAAAGTTCTTGAAAAAATTATATAGTATATGTTCGTGAAGAATTGAGAATGCGCCGCGGGCGTTATGTCAGCGGGCGTAATTACATGCACCCATTTAGCAAGACAATGTATCAGGTTCGA
Source organism: Lordiphosa stackelbergi (assembly GCA_018904235.1). NCBI lineage: Eukaryota > Metazoa > Arthropoda > Insecta > Diptera > Drosophilidae > Lordiphosa > Lordiphosa stackelbergi. Next base: position 18,336 of record JAEIFU010002594.1, read on the forward strand.
AGTCAAGCCAAACCGATGTGTAGTGTATGCAACGATTGCAAAAGCCCTCAACATCTTGATGAATTACTCTACACCACCTTGGCTTGAGCACTTGATACTTCCCTGCAAACATTTTGTCGGGTTCCTTATCTCCCTCGTCAAAAAGTGAGTTTGGCGATAGTTTGAGATGAGAGTCTGATGATAGTTTGGCGATTTACAAAAACAAAACACACAAGGTTTCGCATATTTAACATAAAAGGGATAAATTGGCGATATGTGGCATCAATTTCTATTGCCCTATATATATGGACAGAGTGATAAATAAGAACTTGAGAATTACAAGCATGCATTTAGGGGTGAATGCTTTCAAATAGATTCAATACAAGTAACCCTATTAACCCTCTAGTTGCCCAAGTAACCCTTTAGTTGCCTCGTCTTAGACGCACAGCGTGGCGTAGTCGTCTAAAACGTCAGTCCCATAGTGATTTCAGTCCAAGGGAACCGAGTTCAAATCGCCTCAGAGTAAGTAAATGTTTTTCACGTAATTAAGTATAAGTTTGTTTAATTCGTTGTTTATCAGAATGTGTGAATCGCTTTTATATCCCTGAGAAGAGACTTTTTCGTATCTCCCAGAAGAAACGCTTTCTCTCCTTCAAGAAGTGTCGCAGAGTGACACATTTCTTCCCGAAGGGAGATGAGAATGCGATAAATATGCGATATCGCCAGAGTGAAGCGACACCTACTGGAAGAATCGCATTCTTATCTTCTGCGATAAAAAATGTTTGCTGGGTTACTAAGGAAATGACTTTTCGGATCAAATAGTGCCAACCCTACTGAAAACTTATTATTAAATTTTTATACCTTTCTAAGTGGCCGTCTGTGGCCCAGTGGTTAGTGTGCTGGACTGCTGGGCGGGAGGTCGTGGGTTCGATCCCGCCTCTGAACATCTAATAATAAAAGTTTTTTCTTTCTTTAGAAACTAGCTTTTACACATACGGTCATTTTCACAAATAACATTTTTAATTTTTTTGTGTAATTTAAGTTTCTTTTTTTCTTATGAGATCATTAATAGTAAATTTATTCTGGTATCGAATTGTAGTCAAATTTCATACAATATATATAATACTTGAAATCAAAAATCCTCGACAGCCCAATCGAAACAAGTTTTGGCTGTTGAATTTAAATCTATGTGAACGTTTCCCAGCGCTAACCCGCTGAGTCTGTCCTCAGTCATATTGACACGAAGGTAGGTTTTCAGTCTTTTCTGCACAAAAAAAGGCCGTTCCGATGTTGTCGAGGTGACAGGGATCGTCGAGAACAATTGCATCAATATGGCAACGTTCGGGAGAAAAAGATTGAATTTCTCCGATTTCATAAGTTGTAGTGCCTCGAGTGCATGCAGGGCTTTTTCTAACTCTGAGTTCTTACAACTCTTGTGCCACAGCTGCTTGCAGCTTTTACAATGTTTTAAGCTGTGTGCTTGGTACGATGTGCTGGAATCAAACCCTCTTAAGTCACAACTTCAGGAAATTTTCGTTTGAACCTTAAACCCAAAAAAGAAATCATGAAAACCTCACGTGACGGGAGCTCAGGCTGATGATATCTGAAGTTCTGAAGTGTGAAGAGTAATACTCAATGTCAGTATTGCCGCATTGACAGCAGTTAAAACTTGCAGAGAGATCAGAAACTCAGTTTTTTCAATCGTACATATGAGTTGTACCGCCTTTGATGATGTTTCGCTGTCTAGAATTCTTAAGCTTTTCTCATGCTTCAATAATGTCAAGAAGAATTCCCCAGCTCTAGCCCCTTGGGACCGAACACACTCAGTAGTTTACACGGAATGCTTGCCGAAGTCATGCTTTGTGTCTTGGGGAACCCTGAAGTAAACAGCAATTCAGCGAAGGTGCACATATTTTTCGTCCATACAACTTTTCACATCAATCATTACGCAAGGTGAAGAGATTTTTTTTTCTGCCCGTATTTGGTTAGAATAAGAAGGAAAAGGAATAGGATATGCGCGCTGCTGCTTCTCCCTCCCCCCATATTATTCCGTAATAATCACACTCAGAAAAAAAACCAAGAACTTTGTACTTGAATCAAGTACAAACGGTGACAATAGTACGGTAAGTACGAAAATACTTGATTCAAGTACAAAAGTCTTATTTCAAGAACGTTTTTTCCAATCCCAAAATACTTGTTTTAAGACTGTTTCGGGATATTTTAATAAGTGCAAATTGTTCTTCAGCGAAGTCTAATAAATTCTAAAGTCTGCACCAAAACATCTCTAAGTTTTTTTCTCTCTCTCTCTTTGATGCATGCAATGCGGTGTTGTTTGCGTGTGCGTGGGAGGCGTCTTTTTTACACTTTTTATACCCGTTACTCGTAGAGTAAAAAGGGTATACTAAAGTCGTGCAAATGTATGTAACAGGCAGAAGGAATCATTTCCGACCATATAAAGTATATATATTCTTGATCAGCATCAACAGCCGAGTCGATTAAGCCTTGTCCGTCCGTCCGTCCGTCCGTCTGTATGAACACCTAGATCTCAGAGATGGTAAGAGATAGAGGTTTTTCATGTATGGGACAAATGCTTCTTTTATCTGCACGCAGATCAAGTTTGTTTCAAATTTTGGCCACGCCCCCTCCCGCCCCCGCAATTTGCAAAAAAGTTATAACTCCTACAGTTTTAAAGATAGAGGATTCGTACTTTCTAGAGATAGTTAGTAATAAGCAAAATGAATGAATTTGCCGAAAGAATGATAAAGATCGGATGAACGGTTCTCAAGTTATAAGCAAAAAAGTAAACCAAGCCCTCCCCGCTACCACCCTAAAAAATGTTGCATACTTTTTGGGTGGTCGCACTAGGGAACGCGAGTACACTGTTAAATATGTTTTTTCATGAGTAACGGGTATATCGAAGTCGGTTAGAGCCGACTTTAACTTACGCTCTCGTTTTTTCATAACATTAGAACCGCTCATCCGATCTTTATCATTCTATCTTTAGATACTTTTAAACTGTCAAGAATATATATACTTTATTATGATTCCTTCTTGTCTATGTACCTTCCGTACAGAGTATAAAAAATAAGTACTGTTCCAGACCCTGCTCTGGAGGAGATTGCGTTTGCGCAATGTGTCCAACAATCCTAAGGTTTATCCCACTGTGCCGCCTTGCCAATTGACGTTGCTGCCTTTTCTTCCAAATGAGATGAATGCGCTTCTGTTTTGTTTGTGTGTTCGTTTAATGTGTGTCTTTGTGTCGACCCAATGAGATGCGAGTATGTTTTAATGATTTTTAATTGTACATTCCTTTTATGTTTGTCTGCTAGCAATCCATCGCCATGCGTGTTCAGAAAAAATATGATTAGGCCGAATTTTGCTAGTGATCGCAACAATTACAATTAGTGTGGCCAGATGGGAAAAATATCAAAATTAGTGATGGCAAACATTAATAAAATCAGTGAATTCAAATTAGACTTAAGTTAACTTAAAACTAAAAATAAACTTCTACAAAATAGCTTTCCTGCTCCAACAAGTACAAAATGTTCTTGGTACTTGGTCAAATGGTAGTTAAGACTAGGTCTCTGTATAATATCAAAATCCAGAGGAAATTAATTAATCAAAGACCAAGCTGTTTATATTGTAGGTCAGAAATCTACCCCCACTCCATGACCAAAGTGTTTTAACCAGGAGGGAATTTTAAGAACAGATTCAACTAAAAGTAATTCGCACTTTCGGTAGCACACTTTTTGGTGCTTGCATTATAAGTCTATTTTGACCTTAATCCAAGAAATTTTGTACTTGAACTAACTACGATCTTTTATTAAATTTTTCAGCTAACTGTAAGTACGAAATGTACTAGATTCAAGAACGATTGTTCTTGTCTTAATAATATTAACAGTCGTTTTTCTGTTATAGAATGTTTCGTACTTAATTTAAGTACATTCAAGGACAAAACATACTTGAAATTTTAAGTACAAAACGGTATAAATCCTACCCCGATCGATCTAGAACTCTGCCGGTCGTTTTTTTCTGAGTGCAGAAACATCGCATCTACGACCCACTCCACCTCACTCGTTTCTCTTAAGTTTTTCAGAAAAACTTAGAAAATTTGTTTGGGGAATGACTGGGAATTGAACCTGGTACCTTATGCACTTAACGGATGGGATGACGCGCCAGCACATTCAGCCGTTGTACACTTTTGCGTATTCACATCTAGAGGGCTACTTATGCTTGGTTGGAATGACAAGAGAGAGAGAGATCAAAAAGAGAGGCAACTCGCTCTTTCTCTTGTATATCTCTCTGTTGAAAAACGGGTTTGTTCTTGTTTAAAGCAAATATTATCAGATTGAGAACAATTTTACTTATTCCAGGATCATTAGGAACATTTGTTCTAAAAAATTTTGACACCATCTTTCGATATCGATAGAAATCGAGTCGAATTAATCTTCGAGCAAACTGTCGCCACGTATAGAAAGGCGGTTAATCAACATTAATTCAAATATTCAACCCGATTTTCAACGATTGCCCTTTAGCCCCCCTGGATCCGCTACTGCCTGCTAGTGTATACTTAATATAGTCTGAGTACCTTTGGTACTTACAAGAAAATGACAAGAAATGAAGAAAATAATTATTTCTTCCATACGATTTTGCTTTTCATTTTTCCCTCCATTTTTGTAAAATGTAAGATTGGCTGACAGCTCCTCCAACGGGGCCAAACCAAGCTTCTCACAATCTCTTGGCGTGTGTGCTTTAAATTTTTCGCACAAGAGAAAGGGACCTACAGTTTAACGCCGAATCCGAACGGCAAAGTTAGAGAATTCGCTTTTTCATGGCTAGATACTTCACAGCTGGCGCCAATAGCTGGTGAAGGTGACCGTAGCAGTCCAGCACACTAACCACTGGGCCAAGGTTTACTTATCAAGGTAGTCGCACTCGCTCTCTTGCTACTTCTTATTAAGAGAACAATGATTAAGTAAATATAAAAAAGAAATTATAAATTGTTATTTATATTTATTTTGTATATTATTTATAATAAAATTAATTATTTAAATAAAATTAAGAAGTAAATCAAGAAAATGTCGTGCACGGAGTTGCGTCGCTCTCAACTGCTGCCAACAGACTGACATTTAAGAAGGAAGCAAAGAGAGCGAGACAGCGAGCGAGACTACCTTTTTGAGTATACCTTGCACTGGGCCACAGACGGCCAGTACTCGCTACTTTCTAGCACTACTCGCTACACTCTGAAAGCTGAAAGTGTCATCACCAATTATTTGTTAATTTGAATTTAAAATGTAGCGCAATTTCGTTTCTCCGAGTCCCCTCGAAGTCGGACTTGGTACGATGATCGACGATCTCTGCTACTGCAGAGAAAGACGCAGCCTACAGGAGAACTCTGCAGTCGGGAGCAACGCGGGCTGTTAAGGAGCGATATCGGGAGAAAAAGAAAGAGCGGAAGCGCCTCTTTAGAAGGAAAAAGAACGAGCAGGAAAGGCGCATGCGCGAGGAAGTCGAGATGTTATTCGGCATGAGTGAGACTCGAAAATTTGACCAAAAAATTAAGCATTTAACAGAAGGTTTTAAGCCCAGAGTCGCACAATGCAAAGACGAAAACGGGAATCTGGTCACCGATCCGCAAGTGACGCTTAACAAATGGAGAAGCTACTTCTCCAACCTACTGGGAGGCGATGACGAACATGATGCCGCCTCTAGAGAAGTAGCGATGCCACCAATCGACAACATAAAAATAGACCCGCCGACCCAACAGGAAGTCTGTTTAGCCATACAAAGGCTAAAGAACAACAAATCACCAGGCGCGGATGAGCTGCCCGCTGAATTGTTCAAGGCTGGAGGGGAAGAATTGGTAAGGTGCATGCACCAACTTCTTTGCCGTATATGGGTTGACGAAAGCATGCCCGACGATTGGAATCTAAGTGTCCTATGCCCAATCTTTAAAAAAGGAGACCCTGCAGTTTGCGCCAACTACGGCGGGATCAGTCTCCTTCCCATTGCATATAAGGTTCTGTCGCGCATTATTTGTGAACGTCTTAAAGCCGCTTATTAACACACTGATTGGACCTTATCAGTGTGGCTTTAGACCTGGTAAATCCACCACAGACCAGATATTCACATTCCGACAAATCCTGGAGAAGACCTATGAGAGAGGCATCAACACACAGCATCTTTTTGTTGATTATAAATCAGCCTTCGACACGCCGATAAGGTCAAGGTTTTTTGAAGCCTTGTCTACCCTTGGTATACCAGAAAAGTAAGTTCGTCTTTGCATGATGACGTTGAGAAGTTCACAAAGCTCCGTCAAAATAGGAAAGAACCTTTCCGAACCATTTGATACCAAGAGAGGTTTTAGGCAGGGCGATACCTTATCGTGTGACTTCTTCAATCTACTGATGGAATATATACTACGCCGGTGCCCACATGCCGACAGAACGGGCGCCTTTATTTATAAAGATCTAATGCTACTCGCATATGCCGATGATATCGACATCATCGGCAAAAACGAACGGGCGGTAAGCAGGGCGTTTTCAGAGATTGAGAGGCAGTCAGAACTGATGGGTTTAGCGGTAAATGAGGACAAGACGAAATACCTTGTATCCGCGGACAAAAAGTCCTTGCGTCTTGGACAATCTGTTACAATGGGAGAATACAACTTTAAAGTTGTAGAGGATTTTGTTTACCTCGGAACGACGATAACCAGCGACAACAACATCAGTCTGGAAATCCGACGAAGGATCACTCTTGCAAACCGATGCTACTACGGGCTAAGTAGGGAGCTCAAGCGCAGAGACCTCAAGCGAAGAACAAAATTAGCCCTATACAAGTCGCTAATCATCCCAGTCCTGCAATACGGCGCAGAAGCATGGACAATGACAGCAGCGGATGAAGCGGCGATTGGCGTGTTTGAACGAAAGATTCTTCGGAGGATTTATGGACCTTTAAAAGTTGGCGATGATTTCCGCATTCGAAATAATGACGAACTGTATGAGCTCTATGGGGACACCTGTCTGGTCAAGCGCATAAAGCAACAGCGGCTGCGCTGGTTAGGACATGTCACCAGGATGGACGAAGAAGCTCCAGTAAGGAAAGCTTATTATTCGAAGGCGGCTGACTACGGAGGAAGAGGCAGGCGGGGGGAGACCTCGACTAAGATGGGATGACCAGGTTCGGGCAGACCTTGCCAAGCTTGGTGTGACCAACTGGTCCCAGCTCGCACGGAGCAGAAGTCGAACGGTTGTGATGCATGCATCGGGCCAATCAAGAAGAGAAGAAGAAGAATTTCGTTTAAAATATAAACAATTCACGGCTATTACGATGCGTTCGCCCCGAGCAATTTCTGTCCTGACTAGTATTTCTTTTTTTCTTGCTAAATATTCCAATAAGACCACGTGCGTTTGAAAGTGGAGCCTGTTATTTGAATCAAACTATTCAGCTGTTTTTGACGTATTGTTGTGAATGTCAAATAGATGACAATTTGAAACGGGAACATTTTTATACCCTTGGAGAGGCTATTTAAAATTATCCGGATGTTTGTAACGCACAGAAGGAAGCATCTACATCAAAGTATATATATTCTTGATCAGCGTGACAAGCTGAGTTGATATAGCCATGTCCGTCTGTCCTACTGTTTCTCCTCCTACAGTTTTAAGCTATCTTATCCAAACTTTGCACGAAGTCTTTTGGTACAAATACAACTAATATGACAACTAAAGTAGTAGTTTTAGTGAGAAAAATTTTTTTGTTTTCAATGCTATCGCTCCCAACCCTCGTATTTATAAGATTACAGTGATTTCACATAATTTCACGAAGATTTGTCGAAATCGGACAACAGTTTAGTATAGCTGCCATACAAAAGATAAGTCTGGAAAAAAATCTTAGTAGGAAAAACTTTTTTGTTAGCAATGCTATCGCTCCTAAACTTGTTACTGATCAATGTCACATGCTACCACACATTTCAGCCAAGTTTATTTAAATCGGATGACCATAGCAAAGCATAGATGCCGTAGGAATGAATGTCACTTTTCAGTTATGGATATTATCTGCTTCAGCACAACTTCGGAGAGTTTGATCAAAATCGGATGAATATTTCGTATTTCGTAATTGATAGAAAGTAGCTGATAGATGTATTTATACCTTTTAGTATACAGCTCACGGTATTGACGAAGAACCTGGTCAATTAAAACTGAATAAAAAGGAATCATGAAATTGTGCAAATGTGTGTAACTGGAATATGGAATCATTTTCGACCCTATAAACAATATAAATTCTTGATCAGCATTATTAGACGAGTCGAATAGCCATGTCCGTCTGAACTTAGAGACTTTAATAGATAGAGCCACAAATTTGTGCATCTGTGTTTTTTTCTGTGTTTTTTTTTAAAGATCGTAATGAACCATTCGGGTGGAGGAGTAGTTGGTCGTGGAAGTTTGTTATACAGCGATGTGTCTGATAATATGGAATCTGGGGGAAACAGCAGCATGTCCAGCGCTTGTAAATAATACTTTCTCCCTTCCCTTCCAATCAAAGAAGAATATGTCTCTTTTCCTATTCCAAGGACCCAAAAATGGTACCGCTTATAACCTTTTCCAAAATCAACCAATTTTTTCAGTTTCAAATGAAGTTGTTGTGTTCTCAGAAAATTGTTTTTGAAATATTGCTCATTGTTCTTCAAGTGAACCGTGCATGCACCATTTTTGGTAACGGAACATGTACGCAATTCCAAAACCTAAAACCAAAAATTTTAATAATTATCATTGGGCGTATTCAGCAGGTAATTCCGATTAGCGATTACTGACTTACGATTTGCGATTGCTGAGAAGTCTCTGCTGAATAACATTGATTGCTTAGGTTTAGGCATTTTCTGGCATTAGTACATTTGTTCAAAAGTACATTCACACTAGAAAATGGTAGGCTTCAGTATTAAATACATTTGACACTTCACATTTTAAAATGGATACACGCGGTTACTCTCTCCGCAATTGAAAATAAAAAGAGATTTATATAAAAAAATAATCCTTTTAGCCGAGGATATCAAGTGAAGTCAAAGCGCTGTTAGGCTCCTCTTGCACCTATATAAGGAAAACAGGCACAGAAAAATCCTCAACCAAATGCAAGAGACTGGGCTGAATGGACGTGGAATAAGGTTAAGCGGAAGTTTCGAAACCGCCTTAAAAATAGAAGCACCGGTCAAGGTACCACCAAGTGGGAGTTCTTTAGTGAAATGGAGGAAATCTTCGCCGAGGACCGAACAGTCGCTGGCTGCCAAACCATTTCTTCATTTGTGACCGACGATGAAAACGAAAAGCAGCATCGCAAATTATTAGATGTTGTAGAAGCAACTATACCATTTCACGAAGTGACCACTGAGGAAGTTGCAGATCCGGGGTCTGTTGTTGATTGCACCTTATCGTCTACGTCCCCTTCAAGCAGTGGCAAAATAAATTCATTGGTAAAACGCATTGGTTATTGAAAATTAAAATTTCCTCCCTGAATCAAAACACAGTGTCCCGACAGCAAAATACCCTGTTCCAAGTAATGTGGTTCCTATAGCTTTGAACTCCTTTTATTTTAAAATTTATTTGAATAATTGGGGAGGCGCACTTGCATATCTTCGGTGTTTTTGCTCGGATCTTGTCGTGGTATACAGAATAGAATATATATTCAATCATTAGGTTCAAACTTAAAAATATTAGCTCTGACAGTTTTTCGCGGTTAGAAGGAGAAGGAGGAGAAATTTGCCAAATCTGAAGCAAACTTGATTTGGGTGCGATATACACCTACATACATGCAAAAATTTGTGGCTTTACCTCTTATAGTCTCTGAGATCAACGCGTTTATACAGAGAGAAAGACAGTTTTTCGCTGATAAAAGATGGAGGAGGAGGAATTTTCCAAATCTGAAACAAACAGTATACACCTACATACGTGCCAAAAATTGTGGCTCTATCTGTTACAGTCTCTGAGATCGACGCGTTCATACAGACAGACAGACGGACAGACGGACGGACGGACAGACGGACATGGCTAAATCGACTCGGCTGTTGATGCTGATCAAGAATATACAGGGTTGCCCATATTCGACGGACCCATGTTTTTTTTTTAAAATCAAAGAAAAAAATAAAAATTTGGCGGTTGGCAATCTTAATCATTTAATTTGTTCCAAGTAGATTTGTTTACATCAATTTTTTGAAATATGATATCTCTCAAATGGCCGCCTCTGGCGTTTATGGCGTATTGTGCCCTTTTGCAGCATTTTCCATCGATTTCGCCAACATTTCGGCCGGAATAGCGGCTATTCAGCCCTGGATATACTTTATACACTCATATTTTTAAACGAGGTGTTAAAGTCGGCTCTAACCGACTTCGATATACCCGTTACTCATGAAAAACATGTTTAACAGTGTTCCCGCGTTCTTAGTGTGACCATCCAAAAAGTATGCAACATTTTTTAGGGTGGTGTTTTTGCTTATAACTTGACCGTTCATCGATCTTTATCATTCTTTCGGCAAATCGATTCATTTTGTAATTACTACTACTCTAGAAGGTAAAAATAACATTTTTCAAATTTCGGGGGCGGGGAGGGGCGTGGCCAAAATTTGAAACAAACTTGATCTGCGTGCAGATAAAAGAAGCATTTGTCCCATACATGTCAAACCTCTATCTCTTACCATCTCTGAGATCTAGGTGTTCATACAGACGGACGGACGGCGGCGACGCGGACGGACGACGGACGGACGGACGGACAGACGGACAAGGCTAAATCGACTCGGCTGTTGATGCTGATCAAGAATATATATACTTTATATGGTCGGAAATGATTCCATCTGCCTGTTCATATATTTTTCGGCTTTTGTTTATCCTTTTTTTTTATTACGGGTAGGGGTAAAAGCAAAGGCACGTTACTACCAAACGAAAGCAATACTGGACGTTGAAAGAGAGCGAAACGAGCAGTTGCGTGGAATGAGCCATGGAGAAACCCAATGAAATCCAAGCGCGCAAAAATGAGCTTTTGAGCTTTACATTGAAGTATTTGCCAAGCCTAATAATAAAAAGGATTAAATCAGCATTAAAGAAAAAATTGATAATATTAAAAACCAACAACAATTTTTATTAAAATATTTTCTAATTTTACAGCATCTCTTTTATTTTGCGAGATGCCTCAGATGATCGTAAAAGGTGCTGCTCGAAATAATCATTTAACTCTGGTTCTTAGGAAGTTTCATCGCTTGGGCTCCAGCTGGCTCGTTGTTCATTAGAATGAATTTGTGGAGCATGCAACAAGCGCTTATTATGGATGTTGCTACTTCTGGCGATTGCAGATCTAGATACTTCAATCATCTACAAAATTTTCCTTTAAGCAAAGCAAACGCTTTTACCGTATGGACCGTATTGAGGAAAATTTAATGTTGAATCTAACTTGTGCCCTTGTTAGGTGTCATTATCACGATATGGGGTTAACAAATTAATACCCAATGGGTACGCGGAGTCTCCTAACAAATGCATTTGACTTGGTATAAGCAGGTCAGTTTCGCTTTCAATTTTTGTACATAAAGGGCTCAACCGATATACCCGAGTATCGTGCATTCTTCCGGGCTGGCCGATGTTTACGTCTAACGAGAGCGTAGGTTAAAGTCGGCTCTAACCGACTTCGATATACCCGTTACTCATGAAAAAACATGTTTAACAGTGTTCCCGCGTTCTTTAGTGTGACCATCCAAAAAGTATGCAACATTTTTTTAGGGTGGTAGCGGGGAGGGCTTGGTTCACTTGTTTGCTTATAACTTGAGAACCGTTCATCCGATCTTTATCGTTCTTTCGGCAAATCGATTCATTTTGCTAATTACTAACTATCTCTAGAAACGAATCCTCTATCTTTAAAACTGTAGGAGATATAACTTTTTTCAAAATTGCGGAGGCGGGAGGAGGCGTGGCCAAAATTTGAAACAAACTTGATCTGCGTGCAGATAAAAGAAGCATTTGTCCCATACATGTCAAACCTCTATCTCTTACCATCTCTGAGATCTAGGTGTTCATACAGACAGACGGACGGACGGACAGACGGACAAGGCTAAATCGACTCGGCTGTTGATGCTGATCAAGAATATATATACTTTATATGGTCGGAAATGATTCCTTCTGCCTGTTACATACATTTGCACGACTTTAGTATACCCTTTTTACTCTACGAGTAACGGGTATAAAAATCGGCATTTGTTGTTACATACGCCTTGAAGAATAAGTGAATGAACTTGCTTTCTGTTGTAGTAATCTGTGGCGTTTCCTACAGGTTGCTTAATGCAAATGTGACATCCATCAATTGCCCCAATTGCTCCTGAAATTCCATGCGATTTTTGTTTAAATATTTGTGCTGTTAAAGCTTACTAGGAGTCATTTGGCCAGTTCACATATTTGGGCATTAGCCTTGACAGAGTCCCCGTTATAAAGTAAAATATTTGGTGGCTAGAACTTGTTGGAATGTTGAATCGATCACCCACGGACGAAAAAGATTTTTGTTTACTTAGTAGCCAAATTGAAAATAGCATCTTCTTTGGTAAGGATACATTTGCAATTGGTTCCCTCTCTGTAAGTGCCGTTGAAGTTGCTATTACAGAGAGAAGTGCCTGGAAAACGCAAAGTTGATAGGACTCAATTATCTTGCAATGTGAATAGAACATGTTTAAGTATATAAAACGCACCCCGAAAGTTTTGCGTGACATCCTAAAATGTTGCTTGAATTGGTCCATTTTATACATGGGAACTGTGTCCTCATAGAAAGATTTTGAGCGAATGCGATGTCTTTTGAGTAGAGCAGATCAGCAATTATTCCCATATAAGAGTCTTCATTCTCACAAAAAAACAGCGAAACTGAATTAAAGTTTTCATAATTCATTTTTGTGCACAAGTTTTTTGCTTTTAGGGATGAAACATGATTGTCAAATTTACCAATCGCAATCGGCAATCACTGTATTCAGCAGGTAAAATCGGCAATCATTAATCACAAATCGTAAATCGAAATTACCTGCTGAATACGCCTCATTAATTTAAAATGTTTTCATTAAGTTAAGATTACATTTAAGTTGAATTTCATTTCATTGATGTAATGAAATAATGTATAATACAATAGTATATAAGTTTTTGTAACTTGTAGCGTGAGGATGATATTTCTAATTTTGAAATTCAAAATAAATATAAATACAAAATTCCGCAGATCAGAAATCTTATGATGATCGGTGGGAAGTTGGGCTTTTGCTAGAAAAATTATTTAATTTTAATGTTAGAGTACCTGAACTCTGATATTTCGAAACAAGCGCTTGCAAGGGTATTGCAACTTCTGCACAGAAAAAGCTAGCTAACTTGTTCGTTCGCCAAGGACATCTGTGTCCCGAGCTGTTAAACATTTCCGTCTTGGCTGTAAGCCGGATGGCTGGTACATGCACTACGAGTGCGTAATTTGAAGCCGAAAATAATTATAATTTTAATTATAATATTAAAGCGCGTGTGTGTGTGAGTCGCTTATTTAGCAAAACATTGTCAGGGCGTTTACTATACAAGAGCATTCTACAAACGTACAAACATCAACACACACACACCTGACAAGTCAGCGCAAATTTACACGATAAATTCATTAAAAAGGTACACAAATTTCAGCAAATAGTTTGCCTTGTTGCATGTTTACTTGATTCAGTTTAATTGTTTTGCAACATGCATACACACACACACCCACACACACAGAAACATAGCATTGCTAAGCTGGGGAGGAATATTTTATAATGCATTTGCTTGCCACCAAAACATTTTGCGGCAGATGCCTAAATTATTATTTTTGGATGACTATCGGTTTCTCTATTGTTTTTAGCAATTCGTTCTTGTTTTAATTAAAACCTTTCAGTTCGAACAACAAACGGCAGTGCCAAAATGTAATGCAGATTGTTGCATACGCAGAACCAATTTCGCATGGCCATTAAGCCAAAATAAATGCTGGCTAATGCGCAACGCAAAAGATGCTAATTTGATGCCTAAAAATAGACAAAACGTCGAAAAAACGGGGACATGTTGTGGGCTATGCACACAGAAATATAGTACACAGAGTCCAATATGTTCTGGATCACAGGTTACAAGTTTCAAGGCTATAAATAATTCATTGCGAATGTTGTGAAAAGAGGTGAGAATATTTTATTTACTGCTGCGAAAAGTAGGCAACACTTTTATGATTTATTAAAAGCGACTTTTATTTTTCATCTTCTGGCCGAACTTTGTGCATATGCTTTGAATGGGGTCAACATACTACGTATATTCATAAAAAAACTCAATTTCCAATCGAGGCCATAAACTCCCAGCACTTTAGTAAAGCAAATGCTACAAACTGAAGTGCGTTTGTGTTTGTCCCCCTTTATCGTACAAATATGCTTGGCTACATTTATGGCTGTAATACGAGGGACTACTTACCTACTACCGTATTGGCGTGATTTGTAGCAATTTACTCATAATTCCGTAAAAAAAATGCTGCAGAGCTAAAGTTGCTAAAGCAACACACCATTATTATAAATATTTCATTAAGTTTTAAGTGCCTTGCCACAGCAGCAAAACAATAAAATCGGGCCACAAAATGCTGCCGAAGGCGAGGGAATGGCAGTGGGGAACGGGGCATTACTCATACGCAGCGTGGGACGGTGGATGCGTTAAGCGGCGGCGGCAGCGTCGGTCAGGTCTCCGTTTCTGCTACGTCAACTCAATAATTTTAATTGCCGGTTGCTACTAACTTTTGTGGGTCTTTGTTTAGGCCCCTTCTTCGGCCGAGGTTGGTTCAATAACTGAAGGATATTAATATTTCAAATAGCCGGCATGACTACTCGTCAGACACACGTGAAGTTAAGGTAGTATGGTGCTCTTATTAAATTTATTTGGATCATGGGTTCCATTTCTTAAGACTGGCACAGTGTTAAAAACAACAATTTATCATACAATAGATAAGAAGTACAAATATATTTTTAACAAGTGCCATTGTGCATGAATAGTTAATTGTCAACACTTTGGAAAGAATGTATGTATAAAGCATAGCTGTTAAATTGCGATTACGATTAGTAATCAATTACATTATTTTTTAAAACGAATTGTAATGATTATATATATTTTGGGGGGTCTTTCTAAAAGGTTTACCCACTCCACCAACAGCAAGGCAGGGTGTTTCAGTTTATCATTTTATTAATTGGAGATTGTAATAATTACCCACGCAAACGCCGTCTTTGCTTCGTCTTAAGGCAAAAAGGTTCTGATCTCTTAATGTATAAGCTGGCTGGCAGCAGGTCTTTTCTTAAGCATATAAATGTACATACACACAAAAAAAACGTTGGTAAATGTAACATTTTTTCATTGGTAAATTCGCCAATTTACGTCTTTGATTTTCGCCCAAAA
Organism: Lordiphosa stackelbergi; assembly: GCA_018904235.1. Taxonomy (NCBI): domain Eukaryota; kingdom Metazoa; phylum Arthropoda; class Insecta; order Diptera; family Drosophilidae; genus Lordiphosa; species Lordiphosa stackelbergi. The sequence continues at coordinate 33,740 of JAEIFU010002594.1, forward strand.
GTTTTTCCATTTAATAACAAAATTGTCTGCATTTTGATTTTGTAAACAAAGAAAAATCAAATTACTGCGCACTGCTCTGCGCTGCTGGTTGCTGAATATTTTGTTATTTCGAAAAACAACGAATTAAATTAACTTACATTTTATTAATTGAAAAAACTTTTTACTTAATCTGTGATGATTCGAACTCGTTTCTTGCACTGAAATTCGATTTGACTGACGTTCTAGACTACTGAAACGCTACGCGTCGAGTCAAGGCAACTAAAAGCTTACTTATAGTGAAGGGGATTCTGATGTGTGTAGAAAATGTTTGCATAATTGCCTGCTTGCAATTCTCAAGATCTAATTCCACACTCCGGTCATATATAGGCATAGAAATTTGCGAACAAAATATCAAAAGTGTTGGCCTTTTGAAATCAAAGGGACGCATAGTTAATTTTAAATGACTTTTGTCTTGATTATACGTTGAAATTGGTAATATCAATAAGAAAAATCATTAAATCAATAATTTTTAGTCAAAAACGAAAAATGTTACATTTTTTTTTTTTTTTTTGTGTGTATGTATATATGTACGGGTTACAATGTAGCATAATTGCTGAGTAATTATATTTCAATAAGTGAGCAGTGGGTTCATGCATATACAGTCAGCAGTATACAAGCGTTGGCTGACTGGTGTTCAAAAGGAGTGTCGGGTTACATTAGCACTTGAAATGAGTACGCATTGGTTTATATATGCTTACGTATGCAACTAAATGCTACATATTTGTATGGAAATGTATTATATGCATAAACTCACTACACCTCCCTTTTAAAAAAATAACGTAACTTTCTAAGTGTAGTTATTTAATTTAATTAAATTTTTTTTTTTTTTTAATTAATGTTTTCTAGTTGCTATATATGAAATTGGAAATTAATTTTATCTTTATCTTTTAGTTTAAAGTTTCAATATGTGGTTTGAATTCCGAATTTAATAATTTGAAGTTGAATTTTGATTTGAATGTGAGTTGAATTTGAATGCGAATGGTTGATCAGGCCATCACTTTTATTTGGGTAATATTAATTTCAGCTTTAGTTTGTTCTATTTTCTGGTTAGGCATTGAAAATTTTTAACCTATCTTTATGTGCTACCTGGGGTTTTTTCTTTCCTAATCTAATGGTAATATTATCATTAAACTATGTTTTCTACTGTAAATGGACCAAGATAGTTTTTATCTAATTTGTGTCCAGTTTCGTTTCTAAGCAAAACTAAATCTCCTATTTTTAATTCAAAATTATTTGTAGTTTTATCGTAAAGCGTTTTTCGCTTACCTTTTCCTTATCCAACATAGCTATAGCTCTTTTATAAGCTAATTCTAATCTATATTTACTTTCCTTAGCATAATCGTCTACATTATAAAGTGGATCTATTTTATCCAATTTATTAAAATTAATGAACTGTTTTGGCGTTCTTCCAAAAACAAGTTCGTAAGGACAATAACCGTGTGTTACTGATGGTGTTGTGTTAAAACAATATGTGAAATAATTCAACCATATATCCCAATCAGTTTTATCAATCGAAATATAAGAGCGTATGTACTCATTAAATGTTCGATGACTACGTTCAACGGTACCTAATGTTTGATGGTGGTATGCTGTTGAATGTATTTTGTTTATCTTCATATATTTACACAAATCTGTTATAATTGAATTTTTATATTCAGTACCCATGTCCGTTATGATTGTGTTCATAGGACCATATTTGAGTATGAAAGATTCAAATATTGCCTTTGCAACTGTGTTAGCATTTTTATTAGATATTGGTATTGCGACTAAGTATTTTGTTAGATCGCATATTATAGTAACTGCGTACTCATTGCCATTCTCGGTTTTGGGAAGTGGACCAATGGTATCGATCAGTACTGTATCGAATGCTGTTGAAGGTGTTTGTGTTACGGTCATTGGTGTTTTAGTATGTGTTATAGTTTTAGCTTGTTGACATTTTTCAAAAGTCTTGACATACTGTTTTATCGTTTTAGTCATTAGAGGCCAATAGAAATGTCTTCTAATTTTAGACAGGGTTCGCGAAATCCCTGAATGTCCTCCTTCAATAGGATCGTCATGAGTATTTGACAGGATTGCTTTTATTTGAGCTAGATTATTTTTTGTCTAACACAAAAAAAAAAATTGTAGATGTAACATTTTTCGTTTTGACTAAGAATTTTTGATTTAATGATTTTTCTTGTTGATTTTACCAATTTCAACGTATAATCAAGACAAAAGTCATTTAAAATTAACAATGTGTCCCTTTGATTTCAAAATGCTAACACTTTTGATTTTTTCTTCGCAATTTGTATGCACTATTTATATGGTGAGAGTGCGGAATTAGATCTTGAGAATTGCAAGCAGGCAATTATGCAAACATTTTCTGCACACATCAGAATCCCATTCACTATAAGTAAGCTTTTAGTTGCCCTGACTCAGACGCGCGGCGTAGTCCAGTCGTCTAGAACGTCAGTCACATCGAATTTCAGTGCAAGGGAACCGGAGTTCGAATCATCACAGAGTAAGTAAAAGTTTTTTCAATTAATAAATAAGTTAATTTTAATTCGTTGTTTTTCGGAATAACAAAATTATTCAGGCAACCAGCAGCGCAGCAGTGCGCAGTAATTTGATTTTTTTCCTTATATTCTAAATTCAAAAGTGCAGACATTTTGTTATTAAATGGAAAAACTTTTGGGCGAAAATCAAAGACGTAAATTGGTGGTAAATCTACCAATGAAAATGTTACATTTACCAACGTTTTTTTTTTGTGTGTATAATGTTCACCTTTTGCATGCTTATACCCTGACCTTATTTAAGGTTCTATTTCCCATTCCGAAAATTTGTTCACAGGGTGACATTTGAAATTTTGTTATGCCTTGTATTCCGCTGAATTAAGCCTTTGGAAGAACTGACCTAAGTCAAAGTCTCCATTAGAATGTAGGTCGGTAACACTAAAGCGAGAAACAACTCGTTTTCCTCGTTTAAACAAGCATTTGCACTTGTCGAGTTTTAGTTTCGTTAGCTTTTTTGACACTTTTGGTTATTTAATGTGTCATAGACATTGGGCTTTTACAAATTCTTTTTCCCTGATGCTCATGCAATTTATTAGCAGTGCTACTTGTAGCTGAACTGCATTGGGTACCTGCGCAGGTATTTTTCCTGTCTGGTTGCGGATCTTGTAGATACCTTCAACACTTGTCTATTCATGTTTTTTTAGTTCTCGATTGTTATTCTTGATAGGGCGTCTGCGATATGGTTGTCTTTCCCTTGAGGTATTCAACAGTGAAGTCATATTCTTCAGGTCTAGTCTCATTCGAGTTAATTTAGAGCCTGGATTTTCATGGAAAACAGGTACGTAGCGGCCTGTGATCGGTTTTAACTAGGAAATGCTTGCCATATACATATGGTCTGAAGTGTTAAATTTGCCCAGTGGATAGCAGCTAATTCCTGCTCCGTTGTGGATTTATTACTTTCGCCTTGTAAAAATGCTCTTGACGCATAAGCAATTGGCAATTGCATGCCATTATGATTCTGGGTAAGCACTGCACCACAAGCGTGCTTTACCGGCATCTGTGATGATGCAAAATTCTTTAGAAAATCGGGGTATTGCAATAATGTTGGCTTCATTAAAAGCTTCTTTAAGGTACTCAAATGCGTTATTGCATTCAGAAGTCCATTTAAATTGAACGTTCTTTTTGCAAAGCCTGGTTATGTGGCGTGAATGTTCTGCGAAATTATTTATAAAACGTCTATAGTAATTACAGAAGGCTACGAATCTTTTTTTCTATCTGCATCTGTTGGGACTGGGTAACTTTTGATTACATCGTTTTTTTTGCAGGGATGCAAACCGCTCGGAAATAAAGACTGGTTCGGTTCAGTGGTTCGCACAGTTTCTGAACCGCCGGTTCGATTCAATACATGGTTTTTGGGGCTCACTGAACCGCGGTTTCGGTTCGGTTCGGTTCGGTTTGCGCTGTATTCATTTAATATAATACCTGATGGAATTTAGTTAGGATTTAGGTAATAATATAACTCATAGTAAAGTTTCATCGATATTGCCTCTCAAGTCTGATAAATCAAGTTTCAGTTGTGAAAAATTCTCGTTGTACTGACGCTTGTGTGGCTGGAATGGCTTAAGTTGATTTTCCTTATAAATATTCCAATAGGCTTTATTTAACAACCTTTTCGACATCAAACGCTTCAATGCAACAAACAACTCTTGCTTTTTCACGTACATATACTCTGTATATTCTGTAGTTTTGTGTAAAAGTACGTATCGGAGAAGGAATTTCCGACCCTTTAAATTATATATATTCTTAATCAGCATCGACAGCCGAGTCTATCAGGTCTGTTCCCATTTCCGAGTGGATTTAAAATGTAAAACGATTGTAATTCCGAATCGTTAGCATTTGATGTTCCCGTTTCCGAGTGAAATAGAAATGGATTTTCTTTTCGAATGAACGATTGAATCGTTTCGAACTTTAATTCAGCTGAATGGTAACATGAACAATTTCGATCCACACTGCGCATTCGCTTATGCGGAGTTGCAAACAGTTTTGACAAAGGAGTGGTTAAGATTGGATGATACGGATCGATCGGACGAGTTATAAAGAAAACAAACAATTATGATGGGTAGCACTGGCCACCTTTTGGGGCTTTTTGTTTAAAATGATAAGATATATACAAACTTTGGGGGTACTGGGTATATTATAGTTTGATTTTAAAGAGTTTGATTGGTTTGAAATATATTTTTACCATATTTTTCGTGATCAGTTGGGAACGCACTTGCTTTCTACCAAATATAGCGCTGCGATTTGGCTCAGTATGGTTAATCAATTGATACCTAAATGTCTAGTTGAAATGAACCGAACCGAACCGAACTATTTTATTTTTCGGTTTTTTGGTTCGGTTCAGCATTTTTATCAACACACTGGTTCGGTTCGGTTGAAAACAGGTTCGGTTCAGAAACGGTTTGCATCCTTGAGTTAAAATAGCCTGTAAAACATATATGGGTCATTCTTTTATAAACCGAACAGTTAAAAAATTTTTTATTTTTCATTTTAATAAAAAAAATCCGAAATTAGATCTCGACATGCCCATCATAACGTAATTTGCGGTTTTGCACAAAAATTTTTTGTTAATTTTATAAACAATTTCAAAAATCGTCAAAAACGGAAAAATGGAAAAAAAGGGTTTTTTAAAAACGTGATATCTCAGGTTTGGTTTATCGGACAGGTATCAAATTGATACTGGTGAAAAGTATTTTACTGTAGCTACTCAAATAATAGTTTTATAGATTTTTAAATTATTTAATAATATTAAGTAATTGTTGCTAAAAATTATTTATAATTTTTCTCAGTGTTAACCACCATGATATAGCTTCTAAGCATAAACAATTTATTGTCCTAAACGTAACTTAAATTTTGGTGTTTTCAAAAGATGGAGACTTTTATAGTTTAAAAGTTATGAATTTTGAAGTTATAAACAAATAAAAAGTTGCCCTTAAAGAATGCGTTGCCACTCAGTCAGTTTCAAAGCTCTACGACTGAAACTTGGCAAGTGGGCTTTATATATATCAAGCTTTTCAAAAATGTCAACATCACACAGATCGGACGTCTATTTCATATAGCTGCCATACGAATGCTATGATTAATTGCATTTTGTTGTGGATTAGGGTGACCAGAGTTTTGAAAGTATATTATACCACAACCAAATTCAGCATTTCTATGGCAGCTATATGATATAGATGTCCGATCTGTGTGATGTTGGCAATTTTGAAAAGCTTGATAAATATAAAGCACAATTGCCAAGTTTCAATCACATGACTTTAAAACTGACTACGTGAGAAATTTTTATTTAAGGGCATCTTTTTATTTGTTTATAACTTCAAAAATTCATAACTTTTAAACCATAAAAGTCTCCATCTTTTTGAAAACACCAAAATTTAAGTTATATTTAGGGCAATAAATTGTTTATCCTTAGAAGCTATATCATGGTGGTTAACACTTAGAAAAAATTATAAATAATTTTTAGCAACAATTACTTAATATTATTAAATAATTTAAAAATCTATAAAATTATAATTTGAGTAGATACAGTAAAATACTTTTTACCAATATCAATTTGAGACCTGTCCGATAAACCAAACCTGAGATATCGTGTTTTTAAAAAACCCTTTTTTTTCCATTTTTTCGTTTTTGACGATTTTTGAAATTGTTTATAAAATTAACAAAAAATTTTTGTGCAAAACCGCAAATTACGTTATGATGGGCATGTCGAGATCTAATTTCGGATTTTTTTATTAAAATGAAAAATAAAATTTTTTTTAACTGTTCGGGGGGATTTCAGAATTCCAAATTTTATAAATTTTTTTGTTTTTTATTCATTTATATTGTTGTTTGCTTTTAATATTTCTTTTTGTTATGATTTTTTTTTTAACTGCTTAAAATTTTTTGATTTTGTGGTTGAATTTATAATTTGGTGTTATAAATAATTTAGATTTTTTTTAAATATTACTAGTTTTTAATTTTTTTAGTTTATGTATTTTTATGGTTTAATTGTATTTTTATTTATAAATTGTTTTTAATGTAATTTGTTTTGTAATTTTTTTTTTTGTGAGGAAATATGTTTTGTATAAATAAGCGCGCCATAAGCCTACATAAATCAACAACAACCCTGCAGAGAAATTGTCAACTAATATCCAAAAAATACTCCTATACACCTAGTTGAAATACAAGTAGAATTTATCTGGTAGCAAAATTACCAAATTCGGATGAGTTGGGCAAAAACAAACATTCAGGCCTGTTCCGAATCCGAACGTTTTCAAAAAGTAAAAACAAACGAAAACGAACGTTTTAGTCTTTGCTGTTCCCAATTCCGAACGATTTGGTTTCGTGTTGACTTTTCGAACTCGGTTTCGAAGTCGCTTTCATAAACAGCTGGCTGGCTGGCCTGCGCGCGTGTTTGTGTATATCGACAGCAGCCAGAGTTGTCATCATCTCTATAATTTTAATTTACAAAGCTTTTTATTTACATATTAAGTCAATTTATTTTTATTTAAAACAATATTTAATTATTACATTTAAATTTGTGATATCAAATATTGTTAAAATACAGCTAAACTAACTAAAGAAAATTGCTGTGCAAATACATTAATTTATATGAAGCAACCCTAGCAGCTATCGATTGACCGGATGAAATAGACAAAAAGTAAAGTGGAATTCAGAACAGCTCGGTTTGAAAACGACCGCTCGGTTTTGCTTTTCACGCAGTATTTTATAGATGTTTAAAAAAAAAATTATTTTAATATACACTTTACTGTGTATTTTTATAGTAGTGATTTGAAAAATGGTCAACATTATTAAATTGATTAGTTTTTTATTTTTGAGATATATTTTAAT